>CAOJBK014350984.1:0-18771 GCA_948294925.1 Codiaeum variegatum | reverse complement strand
ACAATACTCAACAAGTGTGTTTTCAAATAAGTATAGTGCTACAGTGTATGAGATTGTTAAAGATGGAAAATTCAATTGTTTGTCCTGACACAGACATGGTCCATTTTCCATATTTAACATCAATCAATGTGTTAGTAGTTTCCATAAATGGTCTACCCAAAATAATATGTAATTCAAACCTATTAGTCAACCCATCCCCTATTTCAAGCACTACAAAATCAACAGGCACAATCAAACCCCTAACTTGTACTAGCACATCCTCAATGATTCCTCTAAGGAATCTCAATGATTGATCAGCTAATTGCAATCATATTTTAGTGGGTTTTAACTTACTCAAATTTAGTTGGAGAGACAAGGCATAAGGCATCAAATTAATGCTAGCTCCTAGATTAAGCATGCCTCTAGCCTCTTCTCCATTGTTCATTCTAATATCAATAATAAAACTTTCAAGGTCTTTAGCTTATGTTGAAGCACTACATTAGCTACCTCCGACATAATAACTTTTTTCTCCCATTCCAACCTATGCTTTTTCAAGTTTAATTCTTTGAAAAATTTTGCATAGGCTAGAATTTTGTGAATTACATCAAGCAAATGAAGATTTATACTCACCTTAGAGAGCATTTTGAAAAGCTCTTCGAATTGTTTGTCGTTCTTATTTCCATTGAGCCTTTCTGGAAATGGAATGGGCGGCTGGTATGGATTTGCCGCCTTGTAAAGCTTTGAAGGAGATAGAGTCTCCATTACTTTCACTTGCTCCTTGAGCACCTCAGTATGCTCCTTGCTATGCTCATCCTCATCACCTGCATCAAAAAGGTTAGTTCTAACTGCATTATCAAAGGTCTTACCACTTCTGAGGACAGTGATGGCCTTAGCTTTCTCCGGTTGGCTTGAAAACTTTCCTTGCTGCTTAGTTTGCAACTGAGTTGTAATTTGACCCACTTACGTCTCCACTTTTCTCATTGAAGCCTCCAATGTGTTAAACCTCTGGTTGTTAACCTCTTGACTTTGGGTACTTACTTGAATAAACTTTTTTAATTTTTCCTTCAAACTCAAGTTCCTTTGTTGTTGTTGAGATCGGATGAGCCCCTTTGATAAAGACGTCTTTGCATTACTTGAAATTATGGTTATTGAGGTGTGGGTGGCTAAGCATTGTTATTTCTCCACCCAAAATTTGGATGGTTCCTCCAACTCGAATTATAAGTATTGGAAAAAGGGTCATTCCTTGCCCTTGGTTAAAAGCCATCAAAAACTTGAGCTTCCTCTAGCTCTCCTCTTATAATGACATAACTTGAAGGACACACATTAGCACTGTAGCCATAGATGCTACAAACTCCATACACCTCTTAAGCTTAAGCTAGAATGTTATTAAATCTTTTCAGCATCTCAACTTGACGAGTGAGATCAACTATTTGTATTACCATATCCTTATTATGTGAAACTTCTTAAGCTATAGCTCGCCTCCTCCTCACACTCTTTTACTGAGAGTTAGCTCCAAGCATCTCAAATAATTGGATAGCCTTTTGGCAATTATTTCACTCATTGATCCTTCAGCAGCATTATCCACAATTCCTTGGTTTTGATACGTCAACCCATCATAGAAGAATTGGTTGAGTAATTGAAGAGGGGAGTGGTGATGTTGAAATTGAATCTATAACATCTTAAATCTTTCACAAGCATCATGAAAAGACTCACCATCCATCTGTGAGAATGTCATAATCTTTGTGCAAAGGTCAGTAGTCTTCTGATATGAATAGAATTTCTGCATGAACTTATTATAGACTTCTTCCTAAGTTGTGAGGGAATCAAGGGGAATAGTCATAAGCTAAGTCTTCGCAGCATCCTTCATGGTGTAGGAAAAACACCTCATTTTGAGTTGTTCTTCGATCAGACCTTGAAGATGAATGGTTTGAATTATGGAGTAGAAATCTCAAATAAAGTTGAGGGGATCCTCATTGGCCACTCCGTAGAATGAAGGAAACATATTGTAGTGAATTTATTTGAGCTCATAATTTCTTGAAGTCATGTCCAAATGGTTGTAAGAAGTAGTCGTCCTAATGACAGACTTAACAAACTCCTTTATTAACTGTCTTTAATCCCCCATGATTCTTAGAAGGTCAATAATAACTTGGTCCCTGTGGCCTTGATTTTCAGGATCTTCAATATCGTCGTCCCTCTGATCCTCAGGTGGGATGACTATAGCTAGTGGATCTTCCATTTGTTCTAGCCTCCTGTTCTTCACTCCAATCCTGTGCATGTTATCAACCAAAGGAAGAATTTCTCATTCAAGAGATCTTCTTCCGTTCATAAAATTTAACAAGAAAACAAAAGCAATAAATAAAACTAAAAATATTCACAAGAAATAAACTAATAATGCATAGCAAGTTCCCTGGCAATGCTGCCAAAAACTAGTTCGCCCCAAACTATACAGCCCAATAGTGACCACAAGTATACGAGCTATTGTAGTATAGACTGAGAACTCAAGGTCGTATTCTCAAGGAACTCATGTCAGGTTATTGATTTGTTTCACAAACTTGCAATAAAAGTAAGTGAAATTTGGATTTTGAAAAGTAAATTAAAAAAGAAAATAAAGATGCTTAAATGCAATGATATGAATGGGCCTAGAGATCTAACAATCCGTAGTCAACTGTCTATGAACTTAAGAAATTGGGTAAATCAATTATACCAAAATGATTCAATTTTCAAAGCAATCATTCAATAGAGCTTATTCTATTAGCAATCACATTCATAGAACTAATATAAAGAAATCATGCAACAAACATTAAATTTAACCCTAAAACTTATATTTCTAATTTGTTTTAGAATCTCAATTGAATGGGTTCCGAGTTCGGGTTTCCACTCTCACTACATCATCCAATCCCTTAATCAAATAAATTGGTGATCAAGCAAGAGTTTATAATCATTCAATCAAGCAAAAGTTTGGAAAAATCAAAGAACCCAAACACTATTATTCATATCATAACTATTTTATGCTCAATCTCTAGACAATGAAGAATTTAGATCATAATAGTTTAAATCTCAAAAAATTAATAATAAAATTCAAAGGAAACATGATTAATCTCTTAATTCAAAGTTTTTCCAAAGAAAATTAAAGTAAAAGAGTTAAGAAAGTAAACCTCAAAGAGAATTGTAGAAATTCTCAATATCCTTGAAGAATTTCAGCTTTAATCTTGATTACAAGAAAAATGCCAATGAAAAACTAAGGAAATCTATGAATCTATAATGAAAACTAAGAGTAAATTGAGTCTAAACCCTCCAAATAGTGTATCTATCTCTAGATTCTCTAAATAGTATGGAATAAAATACCTAAAATAGCTTAAAATCACATTTTTATAGTTGTCAGGATTCTGCATCTGCACGACCCAAATGCATATGTATGAGCCCGTGTCGATTGCTTTTGCCTATACAAATATTGCAATTTCACTCAAAGAGAAGTATGGCTAAACTACTCCTATATGACCCAAAACTTAGTTTCGTATGGGCTCGTACCATATAGAGTTTCCAGCTCAGAGAGACATATGGGATGACTTGATTCGTACGACCATTCCTTACTTTTATATAGCCCATGCAGTGCACATTTTTCTTGGAACCTCAAAAAATTGCCCCCTTAGATTTTCTCTCGCATAGGAACTTTGTCTTTCGTTCTAAAAACATTGCTTTTGCATGAATTTCTAATTTTCACTAAACAAACAAATTTAATGCAATTTTTAGATAAAACCTAACTTAAATATCGGGGAAAGACATATAAAAATACACACATAACAATCACGTCATACCATATTAACTATAAAAATTATTTTACTTTTTAACTTTGATTTTTGATCGATTCAATTCAGATTCAATTATGTATTTTTTTATTTTGGACTTTGACCTTTAGATCTTAAATATAATTAAAAGTTAATACAAAAGATTCTAATGGAGATACAAAAACACCATGCATGTAAATTGAAACGACATATAAATGTAATAAATATGTGTATATTTATGCATTAAGTAAAGAGTTGTTTAAACTATTACAAGGTCTTTAGACTATTACAAATTGCTAAAAATTTAGGAAAAATACTCAAATTTTGCCCAACATATATGTGTTGGACCATAACCACTTAAGTTTGCGATGTACCAAATAAGCACCTAACATTACATAATTTGTATCACGCCAACACTTTTGTCTATGCCTAATTTTTATTACTTGACATGCCCAATTAGATCTATATACACTGACATGAAAATTTTTATTTTTAAAATTCATAATTTGTTATTATAGTAATTTTTTTAATGTGCAATCATTACCTCAATCAACCACTTTTTTAATTTCTATTTCTTTCTCTATAATTATATTTGATGGGTCTAAACCCTATCAACAACAATGAGTCCTTAAAAAAGGTTGGGTGTGAATATGATGAGCTTGAATTTCTTGGCCTGCAATCACAGAAAGCTCGTTAGAAGGCCAGGCTGGTAGCCTGACAATGGCCCTCCGACGATTAAGTCAGTTTTAGGTTATTGAAAGAATCCCTCAAGCTTGGTGCCTGAGAGTTAAGAGAAGAAGAAGAAGTTAAACATACCTGAGTCTTGAGCGTGGAGAGACTTATATATGGATCCCTGGTACGGATCCATCTTGGATCGGACGGCTGTGATGATTCCTTGGTGAGCAAGGATATCGTTGGATCAGATGGAGCTGTAGGCAGGCGTTGATTGGTTCACCACCTGGGATGTCCTCTTTTGTTAGTATTCTGACAGTACCTTGATGTGGTTGTAGGTAGAAGGGACAAGCCGCTGGCAGACGCGAGCCGTGTCAGAGGGCGCGTACACCTGTATTGTTGTACTATCTGATCAGGGCAGTTTGTCATTTTCTTCAGGCCATGCTACCTATAACACCGGACCAGGGATGGTTCGATATTCCTTATTCAGGGATGTTGTCTGGGCCTATCTGATCCGGGAATCCCCTTACTCCTTCGTAGCGCTCGTTACCTGACGGGCCATGGCCTTACTCTAGAGTTGGGCCTGGCTCCTTCAGATAATCCGCAAGGCTGAACCCCTATCAATATTCTTTCCCATTTGAAAAATTTTCCTACGAGTTCTTTACTTTCATACTCAACCAACTTGATATTTAACAAAAAAAAAAGAAATAAATTTTCAAATTGATTAAAAATTTTGTACCAAGTCAATAACATTTTTAAAATTATTGCTATAATACATCTCCATTTTCATCAGTTTGGTATGATGTCTTTTTTTAGGCTCTACTTATATAGCTAGTAGTTTAAAATTATTAAAGATTTAGAATTTGTTAGTAATTAATATGTGTTTTTTTTTATGATTTTATATGGGGAAATCCAATTAAAATGATAATCATTTCAAATATTAATAATTTATAATTATTAGATGAAGAAATGTCAAGTTTAATTGCTTTTATGTTCTCTAATTAATTTATTTCAATAATCATTCAAATAATTAAAAAAAAATTATAGTAGTGTGTACAGGTGGAGAAAAATATGTCTTAGGTTTCAATTGGGCCTGCCACTTCATAAAAAAAATTGGCCCCACTAATGGTTGGCATTAGGAGAATAGACAGAAGTGTTAGTATAATACAAATTATGTAACATTGGTACTTATTTGGTACGTCGCAAATATAAAGTGACTAAAGAGGTTCAACGTGTAAACAATGGGGAAATTTGAGCCTTTTTTTCAAAAATTATAAAAGCCATAAATTTAAATATTTATAATGAATTTGCCTTAAACCTCTTTAGAAAATAAATGATATAATTGATTATATGAATCATCAACATATTGAGTATGTGCAAAAAAAATATCTACTAGCAAAATAGTTCAAAGACAAAACTTATGTAACAAAAAGAAATAGATATAATAAAACATTAAAAATTATAAAGCAAAGCAAGGATAGTATAATAAAATAATGGGCTCACAAATTTTGTTTCAGCTCATATCAAATACAATCAAGTTAATATTTGGTTACATAATTAAATTGTAACCATTTTACGTTGTTTTCATGCCACGCCAGTCTGTTAATCTAGCACTTGTATTCGAAACTCAGAAAGGGTGGAATCTTTATCATAACTCGGGAAAAAATCATAGAAAAAATGGCTTCATCATACCTCAGAAAAAAAATTTATAGAAAAAATTTATAGAATATGATGAAGTTAATATATGGTTGCATCATTAAATTGCAAACCATTTAATGATTTTCAAGCCATTCCAATATTTAAATTAACACATATTCAAAATTCATGAAAATGGTGAAAGCTTCATCATAGACTATGAAAAAAATCATAGAAAAAATGGCTCAAGAATACCAAATGTATAATTCATAAAAGTTTGACATAAGGTTAGGTACTAGCTATGCTGCAAAATTCTAAAAGAAGGTTGCCCCACTAATTAGTAAATCACTTAAATATCAAACTAGATCTTATAGTTGTTTGTATCTCATCATTTGCTGAGAAGTAAAAAAAGCATTAAATCAAAATACTCATGATGCAATTGTCACAAGTGTATACTCATAATATATAGTCAATCAAACTTTACCACAACAAATGAAAGACTGCATAAACAAGTTCTACCTCAAGTTTCATAATATCAGCAAACAAACAACAAGATATAAAAGAAATCAACCAATGAAAATTAAAAGGGTTAGTAGAATCAAGGAACTTTACAAAACATATCCCAAGTAGTAAGCCAATGCCTTAATGATAAGCTGTACAAAAAAAAAGGGTGTCATCGAAAAATTTTCATATATATAAAAGTGAATAGAGTTAGTGTGTAGGGTTGAGCACAAGGTAACGAATAACTGAATTAAACCAAAGGACTAGACCGTCTTGCACCAATTTTTAGTACAACTTGAAGACACAAAAAAATTGAATTGAACTGGACAGACATTTACAAATGATACGATTTTGGTTCCTTCAAGAAGGACCGAACTGATCACTAGTCCGAATTGTGTTTGAATTATACCATTCTGACTTAACTGAAGAACCAAACTGTAATTACTTTGGCAGAAATGAAATGGCACCATGTTACTTCAAATGGAACCGATTAGTATGAGACTCTTGAAAACTATGTTAGATCCCTTAAAAAAATAGTTTTAGGCCTTCTTTTACTTCAGCACATTGCTTTCTTTTTTTTTTCATTCACTTCTTCTCTCATCTTCTTCTTCCATTCTTAAAAACAGTACATGAATAGTAGTTCTGTGAAGGAAAAATGGCTCATTCATGTTCAAGGAAGAAGATAGTACAATACAAGTCCCTGAAACCATAGCATACCATAGTTGTCAAATAAAGAGAAAAAATCCTAAAGAAAAAAGGAAATATGATTATTTTATTAATGTTACTACACCAGGCTATGTTTAATTTTAGTCATAGGTTTATATAAAAAATGTTCTACAATATCATTTTTTCTGATATTTTATAAAATGATTGTATCAATATTTGAATTCGACTATTTCTAAAGGTGATTTTCAAGCACAATCTCAGATATTGTCTAGTTTGACTATTGCTATAACTTATTCGACTTTCATTTAATTTGAATTCAATTTTACTAATAACAAGCAATGAAATGTCTTTAATCATACAAGATAGTTGGCCGATTAGTTGGGTGATGGATATATTTTGCCTAGAGAAAAAAAAATACTTGGTGAAGGTCTCGAATTATTTTAAACTTTACATAGGGATGCTTCGCTCAAAACTCAGAATAAGACATATGGATATACTGAAAACAACGACATTTGGCTATCTTATCGATGACGATAGTGCAGTAAAGTTCGGTCTGCATGTATGTCACTCAAATGATTTTAAGGCAAACTGTGAAAATAAAAGGCGATGATATGATGTATTTCAACATTGGTGGAAAGAAAGCTAAGATGGGTAGAGAGGAGTTTGTAATAATAACAGAATAAAAAATGGGTGACAATGATTCTGCATACAGAAACGTTGAATTTGGTGATTTTGACACTCGTCTATAGTATAAGTACTTTCCTTAATTCCCTATACATAAGAAATTAACAGTGTTGACTTATAAAAACATATAATGCATTTGAAAATATGGAACTAGAGCATACCAAATATGTTGATGGTTATGTGGATGCTCTTTCTTTATTAGTATTGTACACTCGATTTGTTTCAAAAGCGAGGAATGCACATATATCCTCAAAGCTGCTTGAGTTCGCTGGAAACTTGGATAAGTGGAATCGGTTTCTATGGGCAGACATATCTCACAAAACCATTGTAAAATCAGTGAGTTCTTGTACAATAAATCAATCACAAATAGCGAATAAGTCAAAGACATACTCAATCGGGCGTTTCCCCATTGTATTCTAAGTAAGAGCATAAATATATAGTAATTATATCTAATCGAATATTTCTATAATCAAATTATTCACAATCAATGAAAATTCCATTGCCATTTATGTCAGATTCGTTTGAAATTTAGCACATTTGACTATAAAAATAACTAATTTAATGTTGAACATCTAAAAGAAATGTGGAATTTACTATATTTCACTTATATATCTATATTGTTCTGCACCATTTTTGTGTTTAAACTATAAGTAAACTACAGGTGCTTGCCTATAAGGTTGATCCTAGGTTGGAAAAGGAAAACTACAAGAAGAATAGGATTGAGCCAGGCACAATGAGAATTTTAAAATGGAGCATTGAGTTTGAAACTATCAAGCAGGAAACTCTAAATAAATGCAACATCTTTAAACCATATGATGGAATCAGACCAATGAACATAGATACTACTAAAGCAAAAATAGAGAGGTTAGGCCTAAAAGAAGGTTCAAGAAAAGAATCAATGGTTAGAGAAGAATCAATAGAAGAAGAACATAAAAGATGATATGGATTTTGAAAAAGGAAGTGGAGGTCATTCTGAAAGAAAGAAAGAAAGAAGTTAAGGAGGAGGAAGAGGAAGATGTGGATAGATTTGAGATCAAGAAAAGGAAGGTGAAGAAAAATTTAGATGATGAAAATAAAAAAGGAATAAAAACATTGAAGAAAATTTATAAATATAAGTATGAAATTTTGAGAAAATATATTATATGAAAAGATTGTTGTCAAGATTAATGGAATAAATGCGAAAGTGGATCTACTTTCTATGGAAATGGAACGACTAAAGAAGGCTGATGGATGTAGTCAAAAGTAGCACATAAAGAAGGATAATGTAACAGATGGAAAATATAGAGTATATGGATCAGATGGAGAAGAAAGAGTAGGGGAACCAACTATATCAAGTGAAGTAGATTTAATGCAAGAGATGGATCGATCAAATGTAGAAGACATAGAGGATGAACCAATTATAATATCAACTGAAGGGGATAATAGGGATGGGGTGGATCAAGAATATGTAGTAGATAAAGTTGCTAGGGTAAATGGAGAAGATGCAATTGTTGAACTAGATATATTAATATTCATAAGTGGATGAATGGAGTGAATGGGATGGATGGATTAGGTGGAAATAGAAAAGATGAACCATATGTATTGTTGAAAATAGATGGGATATGGATATAATGGATGGGTTGGATCAATTAGATAGAGATGATAGTTGGACCAAATGATGAGGATAGATTGGTTAAACCAGATATATTGGATGGCGTGGATTAAGCAAATGAAGAAGATAAATTGGTTGGAGAAGATGGAGTTAATATAGGTGTAAATAATGTAGATGAAGATGATGATACAACTACGAATGAAGTAGGAGTTGATGATGGTGGTCGTTCTACTGCTAAGGCTAAAATAGATTAGGGCTAATTTCAGAAAAATACCATGTAGTTTCAACCTTTTTCATATTTGATCCTAACTTTTAAAACATATTCAAATAGTGTTATGTGACTTGCTCTGTTAGCAAATATGACTCTCGATCACTAACACTGTTAAATATTGCTTATGTAGCTCTGGGGTGGCGTCCTTTTTTACATCTGGAACACATGGATGATGACATGGATAATTTTTAGATTTACTTTTTTTTTTTAATTTTAAGTAATTATAAATAAAAATTATTTTATATTTATTTTTATTTTAAGTAATTATTTTTTTATAAAAATTAAGAAAATAAAAATTATTTTTTATCATTTTAAATAATTATTTTTATAAATTATTTATAGAATAATTATTTATTAATTATTTTTTTAATTTATAAATAATTTAAGAAAATAATTTTTTTTATTTTCTTAATTTTTTTCATAAAACATAATTTTTCTAAATTAAAATAAAAATAAAGTAAATAAACAAATTATAAAATATAAAAACAATCCATGTCATCATCCATGTGTTGTTAAGTGTAAAAAAGGACGCCACATAAGCAATATTTAACGGTGTTAGTAGTCGATGATCATATTTGCAAATGGAGCAAGCCACATAATATTGTTTGGATAGATTTTAAAAGTCGGTGTCAGATCTGAAAAATGTCTAAACCATAGAGTATTTTTTGAACTTAGCCCAATCAATTATTATTAGATTGAAGGAGATATTGTTGATTATGGAACTCATAAGGAAGGTGTAACATTAGAGGCACCTAGCTCAAATTGATGGCCACAATATGTTAACAGGAGCAAGGGAAGGATATGCTCTAAAAAAATGTAGAATCATTCACATATGTGAAAAAGGGAAAATCGCAATGTTCATATGAGGGGGATGGTATTGTACATCATTCGGGCGAGCAGAAGGCAATGGAGGAAAGAGGAAATTATCATTTTATTTTGATGACAAAGCAGTTAAAAAATAATTAACCGTAGTTATACTATCTAGAATTGGGAAAACAAACCCTAATAAAGATAATTGGAGTTAGAAACACTTTACAAAAAGTTCTTAAAAAGTGTGTCTAAGTCCAACATTTGGTAATTCTATATAGAATTGATAATACAAGTCAATATTGAATACATTATAAGTACAGTGAAATAAAAACAAACAATATCATAGCAACGCATTCACCTTTTCCAAGTCCTCCAACTCATCCAATGATTCTCCAAAAAAGATTGGATTATTATGAACCCTCAATGTTTCACCATTCTAAAATCACCACCTTATGACTCTCAACAAGATTTAAACTCTAATAAACAATACAGAGTCAAGGAGGTAGTGCCCCCTTAGATGCCAAAAGCATTTTCTTCATTGGAAGGCTATATTTTCCACCATCCAAACCATCATTTAGAGACAAATCCATGAACTCAAAACAAACCCAAAGATATTTAAAAAACCCTAAAAAAACTTAAATAAAAATAGATCGAACTAGACATGCGTTTGCCATACGAGGCCTACGTGCAATGTGGAGCCCTTGTGGTTGTCGTACAAAGCCTGTATGTACCATTGGGCCCATATGGTCGACCGCAATAAGCTTGCATGATCATTGAGTTCAGGAAGTCACCGCTAGGCTCGTATGGTAATCATTGATCCCATTCATGCACTATTATCCATCAGTGGATCCAATACCTATTTTCTAATTTTTTTATTTTGACACCTTATAAACAGGTTTGCCCTGCACATTTTCAACACATCTTAAGAAACACCTCCAAACATTGATACAAACACTCACACTCTACAAAAATTACTCCCAATTATTCAATTTTGAAATAAGTTTTCTTAGTGGTCTAATTTGGTTCAGTTATATTTCTCTACTTTACTTGTTTTAAAGTGGAGACACGATTAGGATTAATTAATCCTCCATTCCCTATGTTCCAAGGTCAAGGAAAGTGAAGGCATTGTATTTATGAACTCATTTCCTTTATCTTTACTCGTGTTATTCTAAAATTGGCTATGGTAACAACTTAATTTTAAAAAAAAAAAAAAACTTTTTTCAATATCTGAATTGGAATTAAAATGTCAACTTGGTTGATTATTTCTTAAAATCAATTAGCTTATGAACTCACAACTCTTTTTCAAACCCATCTTCATAAAAAGAAAAAACTATGTAGAATTTGATTCCCATTCAAAGGAATACATAGACATACCCTATTCTGTTAAGGGCTGCAACTCCAAAATTATTGTTTACTTTTCTTATTTTCTTTATTTTTGTTTATTTTCTGTTTATACATTATATTTTAATTATTGTTATTAACCCCTCTTGTCAAGTTTTATGTTAGTTTCTCATTTTCTGATAATTATATGTATTAAAAGGGAATGTATGCCTTTTCTAGTATCCAATTGGCTAGAGGAAAGATCCCTTCATTTAGTTACCTTTTTGCTTATTTATTATCATGTTTATCACTTTTCTTATTCTTGCCATTCATTCTTTATATTGTTTATGCATCATATTCTATATAATTGTTCATACATCATTCTATATATGTACATGTATACATGAAATCTCTTTTTAACCAAATTCACATCGTTTTAAGAGCTAAGTTAAATTATCCATTACCATAAAATGCATCTCGACAAATGGCACCATAAGTGAAATAGGGACTACGTGTGCATGGAAACTAGAGAGAGTTATAAATATAACATTCTATATGTAAGGCAAAATAAGTATATAATATTCATCTACAAACTATAATTCTAAAAGAATAAGACTACGTAAATATTTAAATTGATAAAATATCATATAAAAACTTATACCTATTCTACGAGTATATAAATATGAATTTATACCTATTTTAAGAATATCGTAAAGTTTGAGTATATGAATTTGAAAGACGGAATCATTTCTTGATGTTCCAAATGTCAGTGTTGTGCACAATGAATTAGTCCACAAAAAAGGGCTAATGGTTCTTCTGCACTAATTAGTTAAGCTGATACTGGTCATGGTAATTTGATTAATTTCCATGGATATCATTATACATAATGAAAAGTAAGATATTGAGATGCTCTAAAAAGGGTTACTTACTATTAGAGGCCAAAAACCCAAATCAGATTATATCTCTGCTTGATAATTCTATTGAACTGGAAAATATTGAATTTTAGAATTACTACAATATGGTTAGTTATGCATATGCACTATTTCTTTAAAGGCATTTATGTTCGTACATACTAAATACTACAATAATTATCTTGTACTAAAGATATATATTACTAAAGATATCTATTTAATCTCTTACCCAAGTATGTTTATCCTTATTAATAGCAAAATATTTTGGACTAAGTACTAGATATAGAATACTACATTTATTTCTTAGTGAGTTTTCTCTCCATGTTTGAGATAATTTTCAAGACCCATGAAGAAAACAATCGATGTTCAAGTATCTCTCCATTCAGACTATGTGAAGGTAATGTTGACTTTTTTTTTTGGTGTACTTGGTCTAAATGACTCCTAGAAAGTCCAGATGATTATGGTTGAACATAAATAATTATTTTATTGCTTTGGTCCTATGGAGCTTGGTATAATATATTATGGATTGTAAAAATTATACTTAGTATAGAGGTAGACGTTGAGGTACAACGCTAGCAATAGGGTAGTACACAAACCTTCCTAAGGAAGATATGAAATAAGTATTAAATAAGCAATTAATTTCATAACTAAGATAAATGAGTAGAATAGCACTGGGTAACCTTACGAGTGTAAGCTAGTAATAACATATACTTATACACATAGCCCAATACATGTATATATTTAGTAATAACCCATATCGTGAGGCATAATTGAGCATACGTAAGAGTTCTGCATGTTTGAGTAGATGGTTTAATTCCAAATCCCCATGACCATCATGTTCAGAGAAATTGGGATGTGACAAAGGCAATCCATAACATTTTAATCTAATTTCTGCTAAGACCAATGTCTTTTAAAGTATCATGGATAACATCCCAAGAAAGATGATCCTAAGCTTTAGAGAGAGGTTAATTTTGATAATCATGTAGCCTTAACCACCTTTGAGTTGTCTCATGCTATGCAAAGTCTTTTGCAAAACAATGATGTTAACAAATGTGAAGGGAAGGCACAAAACTAGATTGATAAGGAGAAATTAGAATAGGTGATTCACACTTAATTTTATCAGTTAAAATCCTAATAATGACCACATAAACAATATTGCAATATTTTATAATTCTCATTTGGCTTAAATAATGACCTCATCCTAATATTAGATATTTTTCTTATGAGAAAAATAAGAGTTTTATTAATCTTTTTATCCAAGTTATTTCTATTAAAAAAATCAAGAACAAAATTACAAAGGGAATCCCTCCCACAATATCACAAGACTTACTTTTTGATAAAAACTTGTATGGAAGACATCCTTACCCAAATCTTTCCAAGGGCCTTATCCTTATTAAAGGGTTTATTGGTTGACTCAAATTGCTCAAAATAAAGATTAATAAACTTACTTTCACCAAGGATATTCAACTGAGAATCTTCATCATAAAGATCAATAAAAAATAAAACCCTACTTTTTTTATCTTTTCCTCCTCAATAACCCATTTTCTAGAATTTTCTTTGATGGACAATATATTTTTCCTATTCCTCCTAATCAAAGTTCTCATACGGAAGAATTTGTGTTGCAGTCTCCAAATTTGATCCACTCTTTTTTGGATTTCTGAAACCACATGAGCTCCTTTTGATAGAGAATAATGTCAAGTTGATTTTTGAGCTTCTTTTCAAGCCTTAAAAGTTTCTTTTCAATTCTGTTCTCTAATAATTTTTGCATCCTAAGAAGTTTAGCCATACGTCTCATCTTATTTTAATATTATTACCAAAATGATTATGATTCCAACTTTCAAACTTTTGGCTTAAGCTAGTAATGCTATCCATGAAAGATTCATTATCATTCCAAGCTTCTTTAACAAGATGTTAGTATTGATCATGAGTGATCCACACTGCTTAGTAGAAAAAGTTTCTATGGATCCTTGTCGTAATCCTACCTAGAAAAAGACATAAGAATAGGATGATGATCAAAATGGTACTTAGCAATGTGATTAACTTTGTCATTCTAGAATTGAAGCCTCTAGTCTGGGCTACAAAGAGCTCTATCCAATCTACCTCTAACAATGTTTTTTTTTGTTATCACCATGACTCCAAATAAATTTAGAGTCATCATAACATATATGATTCAAATTATTAGTGAATATCTAATCAATGTAACCATAACAGTAGTGCACAAAATTTTTAGTAGAGCCTAAAATATCATCAATAGAGTAAATAGCACTGAAGCCACCAATAGCTAGCCAAGGAAATTAATATTAATATTATGAATAGAAAGATTGTGCCAAAGTTGCTACCTAAGAGACAAAGTGGGGATGTCATAAATGATAGATAGTAACTAAGGATTATGACCATCCTTAATAGTTTTACAGTGAAGAAATTATGGATGTGTCATGATAATAAATTTTAACTTTATCATCATGCCATAAAAAGCAAACTATCATCGTTATAACGAATACCCTCAGTATAAAACCAATTTGAGAACTTGAAACTTTGGAAAATCTTGTTCGCTCGAGTCCTACTAGTTTTCATTTCTACAAGACCTACAAATAAAAGATTTTGAATTTTTATCATATTTAAGAAGGTGCTTCGAAAGTTCTCACTTATTGCGCCTTGACAATTCCATATAATGAATGACATAAATAAAGAATTATATTGAAGTAAAAAGATCAATAACATATAAAACTTTGAGTTTTCAAAAAGTCCCTTTTCATCTTAGTCCACGAAATCCTCAAATTTATCAGAACCTTCATTCTCATTGTTTCTCATCTCCTCATCATCAAGTGGCACATAGTATGAGTCATCCTCATCCTATGACCATTGCTCGGAGCTTAGCAGTATGAGGGAAACTTGGGTCATTGTGTTTTTTATTATACGAGTATATATTACTTGTGTTTGTAACTCCATGATACCCAAATTCTGCTCATGATTTGGTTGACTTAATTTTATCCCCTTTTCCCATCTAAAATAATCGTATGCTCAAATTGTGTTGTTGCCTTGTTGTAGGACTTAGAAGCACTTTCTTTTAATTTTGGTTGATGGCTAAGATCCTTGATATCACCATTAACTTTCACAATAGCTAGCATAAGGTTGTTGGCCCATATGGATCTTTAAAAATTGGACCATGCTTATATGAATTATTTTCCATCACACAATTGAAGGGCCCATGTGAACTTTTAGAAATAGGACTAGACTTGTCTACTTTAGCTTTAGGAATCTGGATATTAGGCCTTTTGCTTACAGGTCCATTCTGAATCTTCAAAGAAGCATTATTCTTCATCTTATTAGCTTCAACTACTACAATGCTAGACATATTAATGTTACCTTTCATATCTATGTTAGTAACATTGTCTTATTCTTCAAACAACACATTGGATCTATTTTGATTCTTTGAATGTTGGCTTTTCCAATACCATCCAATCCTATTTCCTTTTACACCCACTATTCCTTATTTTTCATTCGGCAATCATCCATAGTCCATAAGTATTTAATTCAACTGTCTTTCTTTCTTTTTTTTTATTTGTCTCATCCGTTGGAATTCCATCGTCACCGAAAGAAGATTTACAAGACTCCGCTCTATGACCCTATTTTTCAAAGCTGAAACAAATGGCATGAATTCCTTCATATTCAACATGCTGTATTCCCTTTCTAAGCTTGAACTGAGAAATTAATTATTTTGTCAAGTTAATTTCAATGCATATTCTTGCGAATTTGCCTCTCGATACTTCCTTTATTGTCTCATTAATAATAGGTCCCACAAGGACCTTGCTAAGCTTTAAAAGATATTGTTCGTCCTAGGATTCAATTGGTAGGTGAGGAATCTAACCCATATCAAGGTATGGTCAATTGATGTAGTTATTGGATCCAATTTCAGAACATTTAAATGGTGACCAAGAATCACCCAAGGATCCTAAGGAGAGCATGATCAGAATCATAAGACTAGTTGAACTTTATAAGAAAATAATATTAGGAAAAATCTAAATTCAAACAATTCAACAAGCATACAAAAAATAGACCAAACTAAGAAAAATAACAAACCAAGATTTACGTGGTTCGACACAAACTTGCATACGTCCACAGAGATATATTTTCTTCACTATATGAGAAAACAGTCACAATACAATTAAATTGTAAATCCCACACCTATTGTATTATCCCTCCCATATAAACTAGAAGAAAAAACTCTCAACTCAAGTTAAAAAGTGTTCCCAAGAAGAACCCTTAAGTGTTTGCTTACACCTAAAAAGAATACTTCTCTTCTTTTTACACAAAATGATTATCCTATTTATAGCCACCTAAAACTTGTCCAAAAAGTTTATGATTTATAATTCTAAGTCAATTATTTGGTGACTACGCCAAATAAAAGACCTAACTTTTCCTAAATAGAAAAAATATACTACCCTTTCCTAAATAGAAAATTTTACTCCTTTTTTCAAATAGGAAATAAAATCATTTTTCTAAATAAGAAATATATTCCAAATTTAAGTCAACTTTCCTAACAATCTCCACCTTGACTGAAATTTTAAACACCATATTTGCCTTAATTATCCAGCTACACACTCGAAACAGAACTTGGTCTCACACCTTGATTCCAAACACGACCAATATATCATGTGTAGCTGAAATCAAGTCATTAGGGTTATTGGACCTTGGAGAGAGACCTCAATCTCTCTACCTTATCACCAACAGTTTCCACCCATTTACAACCATCTCCCATCTTAAAATGATTTCCTTTGCACGTACCAAGTTTCCAGACAGGATTTGAGTTCTTCACTATACTACCAATCATATGGTATACCCTTCGAAGTAACTTTCCTTTAAACAGGACCAAAAAACCTTGAGTAACCCTTAACACTCTACTTTTAGTATTATAACTAAATCCCTTAGAGTCTAACATACTCAACAAACAGGAAAATACATCATTACCTTGGATGATGATATGGGCAACTCCATCGTCTCAATAATGAAAAATCACCTTCTCAATTTCACACTTTTCCTTTAGTTTCTCACAATCTTTGTCACTTATCTTCTCTGGCTTACACTTCTTATTTCCCTTCTAACACTTTTTCCAAGCCATGTTGAACTAGGAAATCATTCACCCTTCTTTGTCAAAGAGTGAAACTGCTTTTCCTATCAACTTTTTCAATAATAAAAAATGATGAACCTCTTATCATACTTGTTGAATATCAATGGTAACCAGCTCCTTCTACCACTTATTAGGAAAATTTTAAATTCAAACAATTTAACAAGTACACAAGAAAATAGACTAAGCAAAAAATATAACACCACCAAGATTTACATAATTTGGCACAAACTTGCATATGTCCACAGAGGGATCTATTTTCTTCACTATATGAGAAAATAATTATGATACAATTAAATTGTAAATCTTACACCTATTGTATCATCCCTCTCATATAAACTAGAAGGAAAAACTCTCAACTAAAACTAAAAAGTATTCTCAAGAAATAATCTTTAAGTGTTTGTCCATACCTGAAAAAATATTCTCTTTTTTTTACACAAAATAGTTTTTCTATTTATAATCACTTAAAACTTATCAAACAAATTTTGAATTTCCTATTTTAAATCAATTATTTGGTGATTACTCTAAATAAAAGACTCAACATTTTCTAAATAAAACAAATGTACTACCCCTTTTTTAAATAGAAAAATTTACTCATTTTTTCAAATAGAAAATAAAATACTTTTTCTTCAAAATAGGAAATAAATTCTAAATTCAAGTCAATTTTCCTAATAAATAATCATTATCCATTATCCATTGCTACAACAGATATGGGCAAAAGAGGTTGCCATAGTTCCTTTAATTTCAGCACCATAAAATTATAGCTTGGATTATTTCTCCTTAGCTCGGTAATCAACATTTTGGACTATTGTTTCCTTAGT
>CAOJBK014349749.1:0-11941 GCA_948294925.1 Codiaeum variegatum | reverse complement strand
GCAAAGAGTTTGTATTCTACGTTGCTTCTACTTATTTTAAGGAGATGCTAGTTAAGAGCAAGCTATAAAGAAAATTCATGAAATTCAAAGTCAACAATTGTGACTTCATGGATTTTTCCAAAGAGAAGTAAATTAATCAAGGAATTAAAGTGAATTTGAGTTAGAAACTATTTATCTCAACATACACTAATGGCTTAGGACTTAATGAGGATACAATCAAATATTACTAAACCATTTTTCTATAAGTAAAATCAAAATTAAGTCCAACTAATATACTTTATCAACTTTCTAATTAATGTCATACATTTTCTTTACAATTATTTTAAGCATGTCTGTAATTCATCAAAAGCATGTTTAGGTAAGAATATTGCAATAGCACATAATAAAATACACAACCTCTATAATTTTGAAAATTGTTTTTGCCAAATTGAATTATCATTAAACATAAGAAAGATCATTACAAAAAATTTTCTCCAAATCCTCTAGCACAATAGACATCCAAGTAAGAGGTAACTTTTTACACATTTCATTTTTAACTATCCAATGAGTAGCTTCATTAGTTTCTCTAGGAATCCATTTAATATTGTAAAAAACAAAATCCTTAAGAAGATCATCTATATGAGGAATAATCAAATTAAGTTCCCAGGAAATAGATTGAAAAAGAGCAGAAAGGCCATTAGCAACTTCTTTGTTATCAGTTTCAAATTGGACTTTCAAGAAACCATTTTTCCTAGCCCCTTGAACTGCCAATTTTATAGATAACAATTTTGCTTCTGCTAGAGATTTTGCACTTACTCTTCTTGTAGCTCTAGCTCTGTAAACTCCTCTTTCATCTCGAAAGACTACTATTATCATTGCCAACCCTAAATCACTTTTATATCCAGTATCAACATTAGCCTTCAATATCTCCTTGGGAGGCAAATTCTATCTTCTAGTTCTCTCACTATCTACAATCAGAGGAGTTCTATTAATATACATTGCCAGTTCAGTAGAATACTTCTTGGCATCAACAAGACTCTTAGTAGGATCGATATCCACATTCTGAAAGACATAAGCATTTCTAGCCTTCCACATGGTCCAATAATGAACTGTTAAATCTTGCAAGGCTTCTTCATTCTTTTGTTGCTTGAACAAATCAACCATACCTATCTACCATTCTACAAAATTTATGATATTGTCAGGATTGAAATAAAAGGTCCATGTAGACACAAGCCAGAAATCTTTAGCATGATCACATCAAAACAACATATGCACCACAGATTCAATAATAATGTGACAAATAGGGCTAGAATTATCAAAATTAATCTTATTGTTAAAAAGAAGCTTCCTGGTATCCAAACAATTGGAAATAGCTCTAAAAATAAAATGAGCCAATTTTGGGAGAAGTCCCACGCTCCAAATTCCTTTCCACACTTGTGAGTTAACTGAACTTAACCCTCTGGTTTCATCCTTCCCTTCAACAGAATGCTTCAGAAGCCATCTATAAGCACTCTTTACTAAAATGGCGCCTTTCCGATCCAAGATCCATAACCATGATTCTTCTTCATTTCTTCTTCCCATTTTAACCTTAGATATGGTCTCTCTTTCTTGTTGATTGATGAAAGAATTCAATTTGGACTAGTCCTAAACTCTCTCATTGTTTAACAAGTTTGCAACTAGAAGAGGACCTCCACTATAATGCTGGATTGATGACACCTTATAGTCATTTAGAGAAGGAATCCAAGGCTCATTCCATATGTGAGTCTTCATACCACTCTTAATGGCTTTACAAGCACATGTCATCACAACTTCTTTAGATTCTAGTATCCTTTTCTAAGCCCAGGAACTGCTACTTGATGAATTAGCCAGAAGAAAGGAACAATGTGGATAGTATAAAGCCTTCACACACTTAGCCCAAAGAGAGTTTGGATTAGTTAGAAGCCTCCAAGCCTGCTTAGCAATCAAAGCAGTATTAAACTTATCAAACTCCCTAAATCCCAACCCTCTAATCATTTTTGGCTTAGCAAGTCTACTACACTTAGCAAAGATCAATCCTCTACAACTCTTTTTAGCTTCCCACCAAAACTTAGCAAAAACTTTATTCAATTTATCATAAAAAGTTTTAGGGAGTTTAAATCAACTAAGCAAATGATTTAGCAAAGCTTGTAGAACATACTTTACTAGAACTTTTCTTCCAGTATGGGAAAGAATATCATGCTTCCATTTACAAAAAGGGTGTCTCTTGTATCTCTAATGAGATTCACCCATGTATTTATATTACTGCAGAGGAATAGAAATTACAATGTTTTCCATTTATAATTATACATGTATACATAAATAGTAACATATTTATACAACCATTATACCTTAATATTACCCTCAATCTGAGCATGGTGAAACAACTCCCAGATTGTTCTTCAATGTCTTGAAACGAGATATAGACAGTCCCTTGGTGAAGATATTAGCTGGCTATTGTTCACCACTGATATGAAGTACAATAATGTCACCCTATATAACTCTTTCACACACAAAATGAAGATCTACCTCTAAATGCTTTGTTATTGTGTGATTTATTGGATTTACTGCTAAATATGTTGCTGAAATGTTTTCAAAGAACACCTATACATGCAACTTTAAAGGGATGAATAATTCTTTCATAACAGACCT
Source organism: Codiaeum variegatum (assembly GCA_948294925.1). Lineage (NCBI taxonomy): Eukaryota > Viridiplantae > Streptophyta > Magnoliopsida > Malpighiales > Euphorbiaceae > Codiaeum > Codiaeum variegatum. Next base: position 9,295 of record CAOJBK014349749.1, on the reverse strand, counting down.
CAACCAATCAATTTCAGCCACAACACCTGCAAGTGCTCAGTATTCAGACTCAGCATTGCTGTGTGATACCGTATGTTATTTATTGGCAGTCCAAGAAACCAAGTTATTTCCTAAAAATACACAATACCCGATCATTGAACACCTAATGTCCAAACATCCAGCCCAATCTGCATCATTGTAAGCAACAAGATTTGTCACTTTTTTTTATACAGCTGTAAACCACAAGAAAAAGTGCCTTGAATATGGCAGAGGATTTGTTTAACTTGCTGCCAATGAACTTCCAATGGATTACTCATATGGTGACACACAATATTCACAACAAATGTAATCTTTGGTCATGTAAAGGTCAAGTATTGAATGCCACCAATGATGCTTCTATAGAGAGTAGGATTGGAGAATTTACCTTTAGAAGAAAAATTTGGTGTGCGAGAAGAAATCTAAGAATCAACAGACTTTGCATTCATCATATTCGCTTTGACTAAAAGCTCTCTCGCATATTTTTGTGGAGATAGAAACAACCCATCTGAGTTATGCACAACTTGGATAACAAGAAAATAATGAAGTAAACCTATATCAGTAATTGAAAATTCATCTTTCAGCTACTTGATCAAGTGAGTTAAAAGAGATAGAGATGAGGCTATAAGGATAATATCATTTATGTAAAGTAATAAAACTGCCATACCATTTGTAGTTTTGTAAAGAAACGCAAAATAGTCATACTTATAATCATGAAAACCAATATGCTTAAAGTATGAAGCAAACCTTTGGAACCAAGCTCTTGGAGCTTATCGCAGACCGTAAGGAGCATAGTTAAGTTTACATAGATGGGTTGGATGTTCCGAATCAACAAAACCTGGAGGTTGATGCATATAAACCTCCTCATTAATCTTCCCATGTAAAAAGGTGTTCTTTACATCTAATTGATGAATTTCTCATCTATAAGAGAGAGCCATAGTCAAAACCAATTTGACCGTAATCGATTTTACTACTGGGCTGAATGTCTCTTCAAAGTATACTCCATGTTGTTGGCTATACCTTTAGGCAACAGACGTGCTTTATGTCTTTCCACCAGACCATCAACTTTATGCTTCAGTTTGTAGACCCATTGACTTTCGATGACATTTGTTGAGGAAGATGATGGAGGTACAAGGGTTCAAGTGTTATTAGAGATGAGAGCATTGTATTCCAAAACCATTGCTTCTCACTAAGCTAGGTGTTTGAATGCTTTAAGAAAACTAGTTGGTTCAAGAGGTTGTAGATGAGAAATCAAGGAAAAAAATATGTTTGGGCTTAACAATACTAGATTTTCCCTTTGTGACCATGGTATGAATATTTGGATTATTGTCTTGATTTGGTACAACAAGTGGGGAAGGGTCATTACTATTGGTGTTGGAATCATGTGGAGTGGATAGAGATGGGGTTTGGTGTTTAGAGTTTGAATTTAGTGATGACTCTAACTGAAGGTTTAGGACGAGTGATGTGGATACGTGTGAATTGGTTGGTTGATTTGGTGGTATGGATAAAGGAGAACTTTGTGTAGGAAGAGAGTTGGATAAGGTGGTTGTGTTTATTGGGAGTAAATTATGAAGTGGATTAAGATGAGAAGTTCGAGTTGGTATATGAGTCAATAACCTTGCTGGATTCAAAAAGTGTCCAAATTCATTCCCTTAATTCAAAATCTGAAAATTATTTGCCGCAACAACTCTTGATAATGGAAAAATATCCTCTGTAAAACTGACATGTCTAGAAACAAAAATCTTAGAGCTAGATAATTCAAAACATCTATATCCTTTGTGATTAGAAGCATACCAAAGAAAAACACACTCTCTTGAGTGTGGAGCTAGATTTTTTATATGAGCATAACATAGATAGCCAAATACTCTGAATTAAGTAACATCTGATTCAATTCCAAATAATTTCTCATATGGATTGACAAAATTTAAGGACCGATGTGGAATTCTATTGAACACGTGACCAACTGTGTTCATGGCTTCCACCTAGAATTTTGGTGACATATTAGCATAAAAGAGCATTGACCGTATGGAATTGAGAAGTGTACGATGCATATGTTCAGCCTCCCCATTATGTTGTGGTGTTTGAGGGTATGAGAATCTGACAATAATTCCAGCATCATCACAGAATTTTTGAAACTTCTTGTTGAGAATCTCCCCACCTTCATCACACTGAAAATGCTTAATAGTTTTTCCAAATTGAGTTTTAACCATATTATGAAAATTAATAAATTTATGAAACACTTCATTTTTGGCACGCATAGGAAAGACCCAAGAGTATCCTAAATAATCATCATGAAAAAGCACATAATAGCAAAAGCCAATAAAGGAAGAAACAGGGGACTGCCACACATTAGAATGAATTAATTCAAAAGAATGTTTGGTTACACTTGTGGAAATTGGAAAGGGAAGTTTAGTATACTTTCCTAGTTGACTAGCATGGCAAACTGAATCTAATTTATTTGAGCTAAACAAAGATGAATTATTCTTGAAAAAATGAGACATGATTTAAACACCAGGATGGCCAAGTCACTGATATCATAAAGAAGAAGACGTTTTGGAAGCAATCATTGATGTAGGACTAGAACAGAAACCACCAGTGGTGTGAAAGGGATAAAGAGATCATGTACTACTGTAGCGAATTAGATTCTTCTAAAGTGGTAGAGCCTTCACAAAAAATCCAAAGAGTAAAAAATTCATGGTAAAGAAATTATCAATTATGAATTGATGAATTGGAATTAATTTATGACTCAATTAAGTAAATACTAGAACATTACTAAGAAGAAATTTAAAGGAAGGAGTAAATAGAATTTTCTAACTAATATGTGTTATGGGAAGACTAGCTCCATCTCCAACTTTCACTGTAGCATTACCATTATATGGTCTATGAAAATCTAGGTTACTAGTATCATTAGTCACGTGGTGAGTGGCTCTGGTGTCAGCTTTCCAAGAAGGCTCGGTCAAATGCAATCCAACAAAGGAATTGTGTAATTCTTGAGAAGGTTGACCTTGTTGTGGACAAAACCGTGTTGTGTGGGTATGATCGTCACAAATTTGGCAGCGAGTTGATCAGGGTGGTGCTTCTAAAATTGATGTGGTTGGATTCTATGATTGTTGGGATCGTGACTGAAAGCAATTCAGCTGAAAATTATTGTTGAAACCTCTAGAAAATTTGGGTCGTGGATTATAACCTTGATATGCAATGCCTCTCATCTAATTTGAACGACCACCGCATTGATATCCACCTCTAAAGGACTAATTTTGATAACCCCCTCTACTGCATGTGGTAACCAAAGCTTGTGGAGTAGGAGTAGTGTTATTTTTTAACTAAATAATTGACTTATGAGCTAGGAGAAATGAACGTAACCCTAGACAGGTTGGAAAAGGCTTTTTGGCTATTATTACAATGACTACATCTGAATATTCTATTGGTAATCCAGAAAGAATTTGCAAAATAACATCATCATCATCTGTAGGTCTTCCGATAGATTACAAGCAGTCTATTGTAGATTTAATGAATTGGAGAAATTATGCCATAGAACGAGATCCTTTTGAAGCTTGATTGAAGGCCATTTTTAACTGCATATACTTTGCATTGACATGGTCATGGAAAAGTTGTAAATTGTTTGCCTGGTTGTACCACATGTTTTTGAAATTCTGGTGAGATTGTTGTATGAAGCCATGACACTATAATGTGATCAATTTGTATCCATATAGGTATAAGCTGGATAACTCGTGGGATCGATGGATTTTCATTCTGTCACGGATAGTTTCAGGTGGACAATTTGAATGCTCATCAATATGGTCATGGATTTAATAGCATCTTAAGATACTTGAGAATAGAGTTTGCCATAATGAAAATTGGTAAAATCCAACACAATAAACAAATGATTCTTGATATTGCTAACACTGAAAATAGAGTGAGAATAATTATTTGACATGGTAGGATTAACAATTGAAGAAGAGGAAGAAGATGTTGAAGATGAAGAAGTCATGATTAGAGTAGGAAACTAGAGAGAAACTGAAGAGAGAATTTTATAGAGAGCGAGGCTCTGATACCATATAGAAAGGGTGTCTCTTGTATCTCTAATGAGATTCACCTATGTATTTATATTACTGCAGAGGAATGGAAATTACAATGTTGTCCATTTATAATTATACATGTATACATAAACAGTAACATGTTTATACAATCATTATACTCTAATACCATTGAGCTTCTTTCTTTTGCACTCTTTGAATAATAACTTTTGAAGATCCCCATAAAATAGGAAGTTCTAGGTATCGATCTTCCTTCACCACAATTCTGATACCTGTTCTTTCTAAAATTAAGTTCTTCAAATCATTAAAGCAATTTTTGCTGGAAAAGAACACTGCTTTTTGACAAATTGAAAGATTGACCATAAACTTTATTAAAAGAGTCTAGAATAGACATAATTTTCTCAAGCTCAGAATAAGATGCTTCACCAACAACCACTACATCATCAGTAAACATCAAGTGTGACACAGGTGGAGCCCTACTATTAGCTTTAAAACCTTTTAACTCAATTTATTGAACTGCTCTATTAAGGCTAAGAGACAATACATTTAAAACCATAATATATAAATAAGGACTGAGGGGGTCTCCCTGCCTAAGTCCCCTAGATTATTTAAAAGCAACAGAAGGCTAGCCATTCATTAAAATTCTGTAATTAACAATAGTGACACATTGTTTAATGATATTAATGAAGCCTTCACAGAACCCCATATAGTTCATAACTGAGAACAAAAAATCCCATTCCACAGTATCGTATGCCTTATAGATATCCAAATTTAAGTCACAATAACCTCTTTTCCTTCTCCCCATATGATTAATGCAATTGACAATTTCATGAAACAAGAAAATGTTATCATGCATAAATCTGTTAGGCACAAAAGCATTCGGGTTTTCTATAATAATAGAATTTAACTATGGCTTAAGTCTAGTAGCAATTATTTTGGCAACCAATTTATAAACATAATTACATAGAGAAATAGGTCTAAATTGGTGTACCTTTATAGGAGCTTCAAATTTTGGAATCAAGGCTATAAAAGTTGAATTTAACTCTTCTAGCATTCTACCTGTAGAGAAAAAGCCTTTGATAGCTTCTGAGCCTTCACCACTAATTGTCCCCTAGCTATCTTTAAAGAACATGCCTGGAAAGCCATCAGAGCCTGGAGCCTTAAAAGGATGCAAAGCTTTCATAGCCTTCAAATTTCTTCATCAGTAACTGGTGCCATCAAACAACCTTTCATTCCTGGACTAAAACTTTCCATCTTCCCTTAGAACAACGGAGATAGTATTCTTCATTTTCTTTTTGATTGCAGCTAAATGGAAGAACTTGTTGTTCTTATCACTAGAATTAAGCCATAATTCTCTTGACCTTTATTGCAACTACTGCTCTTCCATTTTCCATAACTGATCCAATTCATAAAGATAAACTTCCTCAAGCTACTTACTATATGCAATAGGATTCAAGTATAAATCATCAAGCTTCTTCTGAGTGTCTTGAATCCTTTGCCTAGTATTTCTAATAACTTCCCTATGCCACTGCTTTAATTTTATCCCACATCTCCTTAACTTACCGTGAAGCTTTGCAGGCTAGAAATATGTCCTTCTGACCTCCAGATACCATCTATTATCTGCCTCTAAGATGAGTGGGATGTCCATTTGCTCCCAAACCTAAACAAGCCTTTTCCTTTCATTATTTTAAAATCAAAATTAAGAGTCAGAGGCCTAGGATCAGATCCAATAAGATTCTTATGAAAAGTCAAAGCATTTGGAAAAGAGAGCCTACACCTCCAATTGCAAAGTGCCCTGTCCAGCCTTTGTGCAATCAAATTATCCCTTTCTCTCTTATTAAACCACGCGTATTCATGGCCCTTAAAATCAATCTCCATTAAGCCATAATCATTAATCCAATAAACAAAATCATGTACTTCAAAGGATACCACAACTCTTCCTCCAAGTTTTTCTTTTTGCCTCACAATTCCATTTAGCTCACCAATCACAATCCATTCAGATTCATTTGAAGGTCGTGGCCTTCTTCATTTTTAAAAGACATCATTTTGCAAATGTTTGTAAAGACTACCATAAAGTAAGCTATGAAACTAGGTTCTATCAGCATTTTTAGTAGAACAGCATAAATGAATGGAATTTGAGTCCTTAGACAAGACTTTAACTTCTAAATCACTTCTTCATCATAAAGCAAGCCCACCACTACCATTTACAGGTGATACATACTCAACAAAGTCATAATTTAACTTCTTCCTTAGCTTCTCCATATAACCATCATTCTGTTTGGTTTCACTAAGAAAGACTAAATTGGGGCATTTGGACCTAATAAGATCCTTTAAATAATGAACTGTTAGGGGACGCCTCATACCTTGATAGTTCCAAGCTAAGTGTATCATAGCTTTAAGGGAGCCAACAACAATAGCTGACAAGATTGAGAGAACATCACCTACATTATCATCAAATGTAGACATTGGCAAAATTGAATTAATTCAAGATTGGTCCTGTTGAACAGTTTGGCGGGCTTGAGACTTGAGTTTAGACCTCCTTATTTTCCTTTGATCCATCCAAGTCCAATTTTGAACTGAAATCCACTTTGAATTCTGCCTGACCCAAACCTTCTGTATTACTGAAAGATTCCAGACTGGACAACTCACTAGTCTGGGGCTCCATTTTTTGCATTTTGAATTTTCTCATTTGGCCCATAGATATATCTCCAGAACACTCTATTTCCATACAATGTTCTCTCCTTTTGAGACTCTTCCCATCATCATAATTTCTCCTGTCAATAGGATCTTCCAATGAGACAACTAAAAACAAGACAACATGACAATAAGAACTAAATGACTACTGTTCTAGAGAGAACTCACTCCTTTAGGTCTTTGAAAAGAATGAGATTAAGGGAGGTAGTTACCAAACAAGGCTTTTCTTTTGCTAAAAGAAAATTAATTTAAATTAATTAAACTGAGTATTTTTATTTACATCAAATGCTAAATATTCTTTCCAATCTACTAAATACTCTCTATAATTCATACTGCTATTTGAATGCTGCCATCTCAAAGACTCTAGCAGTACCATCAAATGAAATTGAAACAAGAAAATCTTGATTACAAGATAATGACAATGACTCGATCCTACAAGAATGCCCATTCAATGTTCTTATGCAGCTACCAGATCGACTGTCCCATATCCATATTTTCCCATCGCTGCATCCAGTAGCCAAGTACCCAGATGTGCCAGTCCATTTTAAGCATGTTACTGTACCATGCACACATGAAATGGAGGTTCTTGTTGGACCAGTACAAGAAATAAACACAATTATTATAGAAAATTCAACAACAAAATAGTAAGTTAGTTGACCTTATGGTCGCATATGCAACGAGGTGATGTCTGTAGTAGATCCCAAATAATGAGCTTTTTATCTCTGCCTCCTGTTGCCGCCCATGGCATGCTGGATGCAGTAAATAATAGGATTACTTCTCATCAAAGAATATCAATTAAAGTGAAATGTTAGAGATTGTATGGGATTCTAGCCACAGTTAAAATGAATATCAATTAAAGCTATTTTGTCTTAATTTGCAGTATATTTGTAGTTTCTCTCAAAGGATTCAAGAACTTTTAGTGCTCATGCCTTACAAATTTTAGAGATTTATCTTTTGACTAACTTTTATCAATTTATGCAATCCAAACTTAAATGGGAATTAAATTAATATCAAGCAAAAAAGATAGTATCATTTTAATCCAACAAGGCTGTGCAACATCAGCAAGAGCTCGTACGAGGAATCAGTTCTAGAAAGTTGGCTAGAGTTGCAGCTAAAAAAACAAAAAGGTCAGTCAAATTCTCAATATTAAAAGCTAGATTAAAAAAAAACACAAAATGTGAAAAAAAAAGGTTTTGATTTTTTGGTAACTTAGACCGATAATTAAAGATGATAAATACAAAGCATAGGAAACTTTCTAAGCAAACTATACCTCGGAGCAAACTGAGCATATGTAATGAAATCTGAATGACCAGATAATGAGTTGATCACCTGCACATGGCAACATTGAAGTTTGTTAGCATATATTATAAAGCTAAATTTGTTTTACAAAAGCAGTGCGACACATCAAGAACCTCTGACCTTCCCAGTTGTAATGTTCACAATCTTAGCTGAACCATCCCCAGCACAAGTCAGTGCAACAGTTGAATCCGAGCTAATTGTGAAGCATGTTAGTCCCTGAGTATGGTACAAATCCCCTAGGGAATAATCAAATTAAACATCAAACAAGTCTATAAACTTTTTGGAGAGGAAAAAAATTTATATCTGCTCTGCAAAGAAACAAATAATATTAACTCCTCTTTTGGCAACCTTTTCAAACTCCTCTCCAGTTTGAATTATTGTTTACCGTTGTCGGCATTCCACATCAAAGCAGTACAATCAGTTGAACCCGCCAAAACTAAATGCCCTCTTGGATGCCACCTGATCCACTGAAGAAATTGCAAAGCAGCAGTTGAAAATAGTTAAAAACAGTATCCAAAATTTATAGAAAAAACACTATCAGATACAATAGTTAATTTACCTCAAACTCAACACCATCCGCAGCGTCATATACAAATTTATGTTTGAGATTTCCATTTATATCCCAAATATTAATAGTTGAATCAAGGCCCCCAGATGCAAGCAACTGTCCGTCATGACTAAAGGATAAACAAGAAACAGCTTTCCTGATGACCGGCAATAGAATTTAAATAAACCCTTCAAAAATGAACTATTGAATATGATTTCCAACTCATCCTTGTTCAGTTGGTAGTAGAGCCAAAAAAAGGATCAAACTAAATGAAGAGAAAATTTGCTAATCTAGTCAAAACCCTAGAACACAAGAAGTCTTATGATTATATCAATGCAATCAAAAACTTTTAACATGTTATCTTGAAACTGTTTTAGATAAGACTGATATTCCAAAATTTTAACCAATCATATGCTAGAGGAATCTCATTCAAACTCCACAATTTTTTTTACCTCTTAAGTTGAGTTCCCAAAATAAAAATTGTCCTCTTGAAGGACAAAAAATTTGAAGAAACTAGCACAACCTAATATGTAGTTCATATCAAGAATTATTATGAAGCATAGCAGGTTCTAATTTGCCGTTGTCAAGAATTATTATTAAGAATTTTAGTCTTTGAAATTTCAGATTAAAGTATGGTGCACAAATGGTTGTTCAATCAGGCACCATTGAAGTTTCTTTATAATCAACAAAATATAGTAAAGGT
>CAOJBK014349651.1:0-13637 GCA_948294925.1 Codiaeum variegatum | reverse complement strand
TGATGGTTCATTACTTGTCTTATTTCGATAAGCTTTAAGCACTAACAAAGCTTTCAAGTTAAGCAATGAATATTCAAGAAGCTAAAGAGAAACCTTGGTACTAGGACATTTACATCTACCACACAATGGGTGAATATCATGATAGTGCCCCAAAATTAGAAAGGAGAATCATACGGCTTTTGGCCAATGGATACATATAAAGAGGAGACATCCTCTATAAGAAAACATGGAATGGCATCCACACGAGGTGCATTTTTTATGAAGAAGCCAACAAAATCATAGAAGAAGTCAATAGTGGAATAGGTGGCACCTACATGAATGGTTGGGCCCTATCTCACAAGAACATGAATAAGGGCTATTACTAGCTAACCATGAATGGAGACTGTGCAAGGTTTACCTGAATGTGTTTGAAATGTCAAAAGTATGCAAAATTATAGAAGCTCCCCTCTTCTTTACTCAATCTGATTTCCACTTCATGGCCCTTTGTTGTTTGGGGAATTATTGATAATATTTTACTAAAGTCATTTGTAAGCCATGAATACATCTTAGTAGCCATTGACTATTTCACCAGATGGGCTGAAGCTGCCCCTTACCAAGTCTTCGACTCAAAGAAGGTGGCCCAGTTCATCAATACCAACATCATCGTAAGGTATGGTGTTCCACATGTGATCATCTCTAACAATAGATCACATTTCAAAAGGAAGTAGTCACTCTCCTAAAGAAGGAAAAAATCAAGCAACACATGTCTTCCCTATACAGACTTCAAACCAATGGCACAATTGAAGTTTCTAACAAAGCACTGATGAACATGGTTCAAATGATGATCAACAATTATAAAGGTTGGGATCTGCATCTGCCAAGTTCCCTCTTTAGGTATAGAACCACTATAAATTGGTTACCAGAGCCATACCATATTCATTGGTCTATGGAATGGAAGCAATCCTTCCTATAGAATTGGAAATTTAGATAACAAGGGTTCTCCAAGAAACTCAGATCTGTAAACTCGACTGGAAATAAGCTTATTATGACCACCTAAACTTGATCGATGAGAAAAGGATGGAAGTAATCCATCACACTCAAAATTATCAACTAATGCTTGCAAAGAACTTGAACAAAAGGGTTCAGAGTCACAATATTCAAGAAGGTGATCTGGTCCTAAAAGAAATCAGACAAGTCATAAATGACCCTCGAGGGAAATTTAGGCCTCCTTGGAGTGGACCATTTATCATTAAAAGGATCATGTCAAGCGAAGGCATCATCCTGATGGATGTCATCGACAATGAGTTGAATCATCTGAATAATTTTAATAATCTCAAGAAGTACTTCATATAATGTTCTTGTTGCAAGAGCATGCATTTAATCATCATCATTTCTGTAACAAGAACTACGTAGAATTGATTCTCCTAAATCGTAAGTCGTATTCTGAATTTAAAATTTCAAAACTCAATGTAAGGAGATACATGGCAACCATCATTGGGTATGATCCAAAGCATACAATAAAATCATTTGTTTCATTCAAATTTGGGCTTTTTAACATTACATGCAAGAGTTAAAAAGAACAAATAAACAAAAAAAAAAAAACAAATAATTAAACCCACTATGCTAGAAGGGCAGCTTAGGCAGAATTTATGGTATAGCCCACTGGACAGAAAAATGAAAGTCTGTCTAGGCAACAATCAGGGTAGCTCGCTAAGTTGAAAATCCAAAAAGGGTAGGTTAGGAAAAATAAGAGCTTAATAAAATAAATACATTTATTGAGGTGTTATTCATCTTTTGGAACATCCAAAATAAAATATTACTCTTGTGAAATCACAGATCCATCACTTGAGAATAGCTCTAGCCACTTTTTCACCATGGTTGTAAAAATAAATGGACCATCAGGGGGCACATCCTGATCATGTCCCATCTGGTGAAGGACTCGAGTTCCCTAATACCAAGTCACCTCTTTGAAATGAAACATATATACATGCTTGTAACCTTGACTCCTTAGTATGAATTGCTAGATGTAAACATACCACTCAGGTCTCCATAGAAAATAAAAAAGGCTCATCTCCATCAGCTTTCTAATCCACTCTCTTTTAGTATAGAAGCTTATGGCAATTGTCCTAGTCTGATACTAATACGGTAGATAATCCCTTAATCCGAGGGGCAGACTAAGGACAATTTTGAGTTTATCTCTCAACCAAATCTAAAAAGGAAATAAAATAGAAAAAAACCTCACAAATGCTAAAATAGACAAGCAAGGAAAGGGTTTATGTACCTAGAGAATAATCAGACTAATGGTCAAAAGTCCCCCCACACCGCAATAGTGATTAAGGCTCAGCAGTTTTTATGCCAAAATCATGCTAAAAATTAACTTACCTTCACCCATCTAGGATATCAAATCACCCATCCTTGCATCACCCTAAGAAATTAGGCCTATAAAGATATAGATCACAGTCAAACCAATCACATAGGCCTTTAGTCTTTCGGCCCTCCAAACGGAATCATCCTTTGAATTCTCCCAGAACATATGGGCTAAAATATATAGGTCTATTACTTTATCTTTCACCATATTTAACAGAACCTCTATGCTCAAGCTTAACAACCTTTTAAAAGAGTTGAAATAACTACTCGCTCAGGTGGAATAACCATATCAGCCTCGAGGTTTATGCTAAGAAAAGTTGAAAACTCTTTGAAAGTCAAACACATTTTGTCCATACCATCCCCAAATTAGAAAACATGGTCAACATGATCCCAAAACTGATTACAGGCATTCAAAAATTCCAAGTCAATCTTAACACCCTTGAGTGTCAATAAATAACTTATACCGTATCTCTCGAGGTTGATTCTGCTCACCTTGTCTAATTTTTGGCACTAGCCATGCATCACATGACTGAAGTAGGCCTCCATATTGCGAATAAAATAGAAATAAACTAACTTTTTATGCAAGCAAATAGGATTTTTTTTGTGACTTTCTGAGTTAAAAATCAATTTTCATTCTAGTATTTATACTGGCATGGAATATGAGGTTGAAAAATAGAGTTTGGAAGGCTGAATGTGCAAGCCAGGGCAAAGGCTCATGCATCAAGCCCAAACAGGTGCATTTAGGTCTAAACACATGCTTTTAGCCCTAAAAGCATGTGTTTGGTGGTAAATGCATGCGTTTGGTGCTAAACGCATACGTTTGGATGCAATACGTGGGTCTATTCGCACGCTGACCCGACCCTTCGTGATGATTTGTTTCGATCCGATCTGATTCTGTTTTCGCTCGATTTTCTACCCAAATATTTTCAAAATCCAATTTTCCAAACAAAATTGCTTCATAAAAGTAGAAATTCATAAAACAAAATTGAAATTTTTAAGATTTTCATAAAATAAATAGAGTTCAATTACTACAAATCAGAGTTTTTACAAAACCTACAATAGGGGCCCTACAAAAAATTAATATGCATCACCATTGTCCTTTTCTTCTTCCTCATCCTCCTAAGCTTTGACCTTTAGGCCATGCCACCTGACAACTCTTGGCTGTCTCTAGCACCTAAAAATGCTCATCCTTGATAAAGTAGTACTCAAACTCTACAATGATCATTGATGAATATCAATGTACTGTTTATAAATAACACTAGGAACCTACAACAACAAATATAATCAAGGCCTGCTAATAGAAAAATAAGCAATGAAAGGCTGATAACTTACCATGTTAGGAGCCTAAAAAGAGCGTGAGGCATGCCCGGCTGGTAGCCTTAGCCCACATGATGGATCTGAGATGCGCCCATCACATATATATAGAAGACATGATTAACAAATGGGGGAAGTGAAGTTCATGACTAGCTAGAGTTGGGAGGCATGTTGGACATCGAGGCACTTATGCCCTTAGAAATAGTACTATACTAGGGCTCAACCCAAGTGGTAGAATGACTAGTCTAACCATGAGCCCTCCTCCTCGGAGCAGTAGCAGTACTTGCAGCCGGAGCCTAACCCTGAACAACATAAAAAGGAGGTCTCCCAACCATCAAGTGATCCATGAATCAAGGTACGAACCATCCCATATTATATAGTCCTACCTAGCTCTCCCTACTCTCTACTAAGTCTAAAAAGGCATTAGCATATGCTCCCTCATGAGCATAGGTGGATGTGCCAGCATGATCATCTCCAGTGGATTAAGCCATCACATTCTCCCCCAGAAAGAACTCCATCTGAAAGGATGAACCCAAGAGGATCTACCTCCTAGTAAAGGTAATGCCTTAGGCGAGGGGGCCTATATCCTAAGAGAAATATGATTAATGGGCATCTAGACAACCTAAGAACCATAGAATGGTAGTTAACGATCTGCCTAAAAGTTAAAAATAGAAGTTATCCAGAGCTTACCTCAGTAAATGTGGCCAAAATGCACCTATAATTAGCAAAGGAAAAATAGTCCTACTTAGGCAGCCATGACTCTCAACACGACATCCTCTCCATAAAAAGAGGAATCTGGCCTCTAACAACAATCATAGGGAAAATATCACAAATGTAGATGAAGGCCCAAAGCTGCAAAGAAAACTATGTTAGTGAAACAACAAAAGGATAAACATTAAAAAATAATCCAAAGGTAAATACTGACCTCCCATATAATAGCAGTCATGGGTATATCGAACCCCTTAGCTCTAGGAAAGATGTCCATCTTTTGGTATGCTGCGGCCAGAGCAGCTCTTGCCTAGTCTTAATTACCAAGTACGTGCAGGTCATCCAAAGAGCCTAGGATCACCAAGTCAACCTATCCTGACTCCTTGTACATAAAGATGGCAGATGGAATGATCAGCAGATAAACTCAGGCACACTAGTCAACAAAATAATGGGCCAGGTTCATTTAGGATAGGAGCTTGAGAAAGCTGGTTCGAGAGCCAAATCTTACAGAGTTACCAGATAACTCCTCCCTGAGTAAAGTAACAAAGGCATGGCAAGTTCACGAAATAGTATCATAAAAAATATGCACATTCCCGAAGCGCATGCCCGTTAGACATATCCACTTAAGTGGGGTTTTGGTCATCTCTCCCACTAGTAAATGGAATGTGTTAGTGGTCTGCCACCACTGCTCAGCTAGAGAAAATATCAGGCTTCTGTTTGGAGTACACTCAATATCCAAACTCATCCAGCCTAATAGATGAGTCGAATCAATGCGAAAAGGTACATCCTCAAAATGATGAAGAAAGGTTATAACCCTATCAAGGTTCAAACTAGCATCTCTCTAGTTATAGGTAGCACCCTACATGTATGAATTCTATCACTTTATTTTTGTTTCTATTTATTCTAACTCTATTTTATTTTTTAGAATTTTAGTGAAAAAATAAATTTTCTTAAAAAAGAGAGCATGTTGAAAAAATAAAAGCATCAAAGAATAATAAGTGCAAGAAAAAAATGCAAAATGCACAAAAAAATCAAAAAGACATATAGAAAGATAAAAAGAGAGAAAAATAAATAACACAGAGAAGTTGTGCCAACTCGTGTGCTCCTGGTGATTCTGCAGAAGTAAAGAATCCGGGCTTGTAGTGGGCTCCTCATAGTCCATCAGCAAATATCAAAAGTAATCCACTCAGGTAAAGTGACAGCAGCTAGGGGACTCGGCTGGCGGACAAGTGAATCAGGCAGCTCACTAAACAACCACTCCTTAATCGTATAAAATTTAAGATCATTGAAAGAAGGGATAGATTCTCCTTCTAAAGATATGTTCACCAACGATGACAAGTCCTCGTGCTACGAGCCTTCAGCCGGTATCATCTAGGATAACACTTGGCCAAGAGAATTCAAAGAAAAGTAGAAGTTGAGAAAGATTTAAAGAAGTTATAGTAAGTAAGATTCTCTCAAGTCCTATTTATAGGAAAATGTTCTTTACCTTTATTAAATATGTTCACACTTATCAGTCACGTTTTGTGCAAAATGAGACTGCTAAGGGGGTGTAGCTATAAATCCTAATTTTTACAATATCAAATCTGGCCCTTTAATATGAGCCTAACGATTCAAACAACGCTCAAATTAGAACTCGAATGGACTTAGAAAACCCAAAAAATTGAATCGAATAAGAGCAGACCAGACCAAAAAAATCAATCCTAGAGTGTTATGCCCAAACACACACATTTAGACCCAAACAAATGCAATTAGACTAAACATGCACATTTTGAACCAAACACATGTGTTTTGGACTTTTCCCGAATATTCAACTCGATTTTCTATAAATACGAAACTCTGAGTAAGTTTTCAAACACTTTTGACAATGCTTAATCTGACTCTATATGCTCTAAACACTCCCAAAACCTCTCTAAAACCGATTACAGACTCTGAAATTGCACCAAATTGATCTAAAATACCAATTTTTTTGGCTAAAAGCCTCCACTTTCTAATGGTTCCAATAGGACTCAAGTTTCAATTTTCATAAGCATACCTCAATCAGACGTCAACTAATCCTTTTAGAACATAATAGAAACATGATCTAAGTTCATCAAGCCTTCCAAGAAATCACTCTTGAAATCTTGAAAGCCAAAGGTAAATATGATATAGTATTTTTTTATTCTTTTGGTTTTTAACAAGCCCTTCATTAAATAAGGCATTTTTCATATTATCAATCAATTATTTTTCTGAAATAATTAAAATTTAAGCCTTAAATTAACTAGGCAATTCACATTATCAAAATAATTTTTAATCAAATTCTAAAGTGATTAAAATCCTACTTGGTTAATCATTTTTTAAGTTAAAAATGGATTAGCTACTAAACCAACAAAATAACCAATTATTATTTTTTAGGACAACTCAACCCTTTGCAAGAAGGGAGAATGGCGTGGGGTTTTATTCCCATTCAATGGGATACGCCGACAAGCCTTCTAATGGCTTTAACTTAAAAATACATTTTTTCTTTATTTTTATTAAGTTGTTATCATTATTCGTGCCGTTGTCTATGTTGATGCAAAACTTTGTACCATTGTTATTCTATTCCAGATTTGTAATGTGGAATGTGTGCTCTTCCAAGATCCATTAACTGGAGAAGGGATCCACTATTAATTTTCCTTTTTTTTATTTAATTAAATTTTATTCACTTTGTTTAGGGATGTGTGCCTTCCTTAGAACCCAAATGGGATTGAGAAAGGACCTCTAGTTTATTCTTTTTAAACCTTTATCAATTTATGGATTTCATGCATAATTATATGTTCATGCATCATTATTTGCCATGCTTAACTGTACAAGCATCATGTGGTATGCCTTGCATACACAAAAACCTTTTTTAACCACAATTGTACATTTTCTTAAGCCAAATATGTTTAGAATCTGAAGAATTCATTTTTTTAAATGTTTTTATTGAATCATGAATCCCAGAACCCAACTATGGTTCGAGGGCCAATCTATTTTAAATTGGGAAAAATAATCAAATTTTCATAAAATGGAGTTTACAAAATGGTTTCTTAATCACCTAAGGAAAAACAATTTTCTTAAAGATTAAAAGGTGATTTTGAAATATATTGCACGTCACACAAATGAACACATTTGGAGTGTACAAATGTGGGATCTAGCCAAAAGTAAGACGCCATGAGTAATTTGACCCCACGTGGTCAGTTTCTCCGAGCCATAAACTCAAAGACACTCTAGGAAATCCCACGGGCTTCGGATAAGGCCTCATACTAAGTCACTTTTTCAGAACAATTTTACATAACAAACCTTTGCTAAAATATTTTCCAGACAAGCTTTTTACATCAAACGTTTGCTCAACTCTCTTAAAAATGCCCCTAAACATCGAAACTCCAACCAAAACACCAGACATCCTAAATTTTGATAGAGAATCCTTTCAATAATTGACAAGGCATCTTTTAGTTAGTTCTCCAATAGACTTCTCCAAGCACAATGTAGACCCGCTCTAGCCTCATTAAGCCGTCCATGGCTCCACCCTTGAAATCTAGAAAGCCAAAGGTAGTATATCTAAATAGTATGGTATTTAAATTTTGTTCTAAATTAAAATCCCTAAAACATTGACTTAGGTAGTTTAATAGTTATAAAAATTCATTTTTATTCATCAAATTCTAAATTGGCAAATAACCTTTTTAGTTAATTCTTTACAAATTAAAATGAATTAGCTTTTGAAGATAAACACCAACCCATTATTTTTCAGAACAACCCCATCCCTTCTCAAAATGGGAGAATGGTATGGGGTTTGATTCCCATTCAAAGGGATATGCTAGTAAGATGTTCTAAGGCTGAAACTCTAAAATCATTTTCCTCACTTTTCTTTATTTTAATTTCATTTTATTTTTATGTTTTCTATTCTTTTCATCAGTTGTGTTTTTATTAAGATTGCTATCCTGGTTTAATGATATTTAGGGATTGGGTACCTATGAGGCCCCGTATGAGCTACCCATGGGATCTTCCAGCGCACCTCCTAACTTGCGTCTTAAAGAAAACTGACCACGGTTGGCCAGATTAATCATGGCATCACAGATTGTGGACATGTCCCACATTTGTGCATCCACATGTGTTCATTAAGAAAAGTGATTTTTCTATGGTGATTAAGAAACCATTTTGAATTAACTTCATTTTTAGAAAAGAGAATGTTTTTCACCCAATTGAAAAGGTTGTTTGTTTTGAACCAAAGAGGGTTCGGGAATTCGTGATTTGATAAAACAATTTTTAGGAAAAATAATTTTTATCATTTTTACATAACAATTTTTGGCTTAAAAAGTATGATTTTGGGTAAAAATGGTTTTCAGGTATGCATGAATAGGTATTATGATGCATGAATAGCTAAACATGCCAAAATGATGCATGAACAGGCTATTATGTAGATGATAATCACATAAGGTAATAAAGATAGAATTTGCCAAGGGTCCTTCCTCTATCCCATTTTAGGTTTTAGGGAAGGTACAATGCCCCAAAAGAAAGAAATAAAATTACAAAGAAAGTAATTGAAACCAAAGGATCTCTCCTCTAGTATTATGATCTGGGAAGAGCATACATTCCCCAAATATAGATCCAAAATCCAATAACAATAACAATGAAAGTAAATAAATACAAATAATAATGAAAATAAAAATAAAATAAAGTAAAAGGAATAAAGGAAAATTGGAGTTTTGAAAATGAAGCCATGAAATGGATTGCCGATGTATCCCTTTGAATGGGAATCAAACCCCAGGCAGTTCTTTCTTCTCACGAAGGGTGGGATTGATCCAAAAAATAGTGGGTGGTTTGGATGTTTAGTAGCTAACCAATTTTAATTAATGAAACCATTAATTAAGTAGGCTATTAATCATTTTAGGTTTTGATTAATAAAAAAGATTTTTGAATGATTACCTAAGTTCATTTTAGGATTTTAATTTGATTTATTTTATGAAAAATAAGTTTCCATAAAAATATGCCTTAAATCAGATTAAAGGGCTTAAAAATGAAAGAGCTTAAAATAATCAATTTTGAGAAAGAAGTATACTGTACTGATTTTACCTTTTGTTTTAGGCTTTAGGATCGATGGATTTGAGGGTTTGATGAAACCTGAGTGAGTCTCCATTGTGTTCGGAAAGCACTAGAGGCTGTCTGTCTGAACCAGACTGGAAATGACTAAACTGTTGAACTAGTAGGAACCATAGGAATCATTACAATTCTAAACGCTTAGACTAATTGGGGAATGATTGTAGTGTTTAGGAAGTATTTCTGAGTATTTAGAGGCTAAATAGTGAGTATAAAAGTCTAAAAATTGGAGAGAAAGTTGGGACCTGAAATTATTTTGAAAAGCCTATATTTATAAGGAATTGTGCCAGAAATCGTAGGGATAAAATGCATGCATGAGCGAGGAAACGCACGCATGAGCCATGAAATGTAGGCACTAGATAAGATACACATATGTGATAAGCTTTACGCATACCTAAAGGATGTTACGGATGCGCAGAGTCAAGATACACATGTTTATTTACGCACATGTGCTAGGGGAAACGCATGCGCGAATGAGTTTACGGATGCGCACCAGAGGAAACCCATGTGCGACTTGTCATTTTGGGCATGGGTTCTCGGGCCTAGTTTTCTGGGTCTCGTTCGGTCTGATCAGGTTCAGATTTTTAGGTTTTCTAGGTTCGTTTAAAGTCTAAATTGACTCTGGGCAGATCCATTGGGTTCGTATTAACAGGCCAGATTCAATGGTGCTAAAATATGGGTATTTCCTTTAAAATATGTAAAATTTCCTATGTAAACCTTAAAATTTAAAATTTTCATCTCGAGGGTTACCTCGGATGCAACAAGGGCCGCTGCCCCATAACCCTATTCTATTCTAGATCCCTAATTTAATAGAGGAGTAGTTTGCTGAAAGAGTTCCAAGCAATGAATTACTGCAAACTCTATTACTGATGTCGAGTATTTTGCTACATAAGATGTGACATATGAAAGGTGTTTGGATTTAAAGTTCGTAACTGAACTAAGTGTGATTCCTTCCATTCATTCACTGGTTTCTCTATACTCAGGAAGGAATGAAGCCATTGCTCTAGAAAAGAAATCAAGGACTTACTGGTAATCCGAACACAATGAAAGGAAAAAGCATGTATTTGAAAAAGGTCATTGGGACATATAAGGCAGAAAATAGTGTCAGCTGGTAACACAACAAATTTAATGACTAAAATTATGAGTCAACTAAGAGTTAGACTTCCAACTTCAAAAGATGAGTCTTAGGCACTGAACTTTTTGGCTCTAAATTAGTTCTAGTGTAAGTGTGAGATTATTAGCAGTGTATGCCCTAGAGCTTACACTCAGCATGTTGATGTAAACAAACACCTAATTGGCTTAAATATATATGTTCTTTAAAAGAAATTATTTCTTGTATCGAACATATTTATGTCCCTTTAGTTTTCTGTAGGGAATCTATTTTCGAAATGTTTGAAAATATGAGTTACAGATTGCCCTTTATCATATACTTTAAAGGTTGTTCATGGTTATAGGATTATTGGTTAGGACACCATTAATCCGAAAAACCATCACCTCTGTTACTAACCATGATAGGTATGCGATACCTATTGGTAAGGAAGTAGTGATTCTCATGCTACAAACATGTGATGTCGTGACAACATATGAGCATACTCATGCTATGAGTAAGTTAAACAGTGGCGTTAGATGATGGATACATGGGTCGTTACTAAGTAGTCATTATCGCATCATCTAGATCATGATTGTGCATATAATCCTTAGACTTGAGGTGACATATTATCTGGCATATTGGTCTCTATGGTTTGTTATTGCTTATATATCGATGCTAGTCATGTGTTTGTATATGGCATGTGGTGGCCATAATTAGTGGTATGCTGGGATAAGTGTTTAGCCAAGAATTGATTCATTAACTTAGGTAACTAAAGAAGGAGACCTATGACTTCTGGTTGTAATTGATAAACAAATCCCTAGCCAGAGTGGATAAGGTTCAATAGAAAGACTTTATAGTAGGAACTAGTTTATCGAGAACTAACATCGGATAGAGGTCATATGATCTAGCACATATGGTTTGACTATTCCATAACCTTAGCTAAGATCGGGAATCGATAATGAAGGGATTCATATGCATGGTAATTATGATCGAGAGATCCATGCAATGTCAAGGATATGATCATCGACATTCAATTCAAATTAGGTAGTCGCAATATGTTATGCTAGACGTCACTCACGACTTATGGACTAAGTGTGTAATTAGGTTAACCCACTTGATAGGAAGAAAAGAGTTTTCTTCATCCCATTGCTAATTAGAATATGAACTTAGTAAGTCACATACTAGATAGCAATTCCCATTAGCTTGTATGAATCATATTGATGATTAATTAATGAGTTTAATTAATTGTTAATGATGATTAAAATAAATATGTAGTTAAATTTATAAAGATGTTATTATGTCTTGATGTTTAATTCACAAAAGGATTAATTTCAATTATGTCATTGTTTGTAAAGATATAAATGGAGATGAATAATTGAAATGGTTTAGGATAAAAAAAAAAAAATAATTAGGCTTAACATGAGATGTTAGTCTATTCCACATTAGATGAGGTTAATTGAGGTTTAATGGTGATTCCTACTAAGTTTAGTCTTAATGTAGTTGATTAATAGAGTATTAATTAGTCAATAACTCAATAAACATATCTCTCATTCTCCTCCTCATTTTGAGGAAAAATGTTTAAGCGTTTGGGTATAAGACCAACTAGGTCTTCATCTTTTTTGTATAAGGAAGATGAATGGGCTACTATTCATCATCTTCAACCTTTATTTTTTCTTCTAAGAGTTAGAGAGAGAAACTAAACATTAGAGAGAGAAAGCTTGAAATGCACATTAAAATAGATAGAGTAAGTTTTTTTTGAAGAAGAGTTCTTCAAACACAAACTCCTCTTCAATTAACCTTTCAGAAGGGAGTGTGGAGAAGCTTTCAAGTCCAAAGCCAATCCTCAAGTCTCAAGTCCTCAAGTAAAGGAGACTTGAGGATCAAACATTTGGGTAACAAAAGAGAGACGAGTCAAGCTTCTTGAAGAGAATTAGAGAACAAGCTTTTGGGAAAAGCTAGGTAGGTTTCATGCTAGAGGCTTCACACTTTGGGAGCTTAACGAAGGAGGGAGAGAGCTATTTTTACTTCAAACCTTTCTTTGTTCAACTTGTGTTTTGTACACAAGTTGGTGAATATGCTTGGTTGAAGTTATGGGTCTAAACCTAGGTTTAGACATTTATCAAAGTGTTTGATAAATGGGTAAACCCTCTATGTTAAAAGAGTTTTGACGTAGAATTTTTTTTTCAATGTGTTTGAAAATTTTTAATGATTTTGTTGAAAGAGGTTTGATAAAATGTTTTATGCTCAAACCATAGGTTGTGACAATGTTTCAAAGTGTTGAATAATTGCCTAACCTAATTTTTTTAAAAGTGTTTTAACAAAGTTATGGTTTTGAAAAAATTTTGAAAACCAGAATTCAAATCCCTTCCCGATTCGATTTCCCCTTTTTGCTTCCGTTGCACTGCTCTATACCATTTCCTTCAGTCACACACATTGCTATAAACGCTATATTTATTCATGCATCACTTGATAAATGATCATACATACATGAAATCCCTTTTAACCAAATTCATTTGGTTTAGAGTAAAAACAATTGAAAAATAAACATTTTTCTATAAATATTAATTTTATATCAATCACAACTCCTTGAATCCATCATTTGGTTTGAGGCTTGTCTTTTCCATTGGCACCAAAATGATATTTTTTATGCAGTTAAATTAAAATGGTTTTCTTAATCACCTTGAAAATAAAGCATTTTTCTAAAGTATTCAGTGAAGACTCACACACACATAATGCACCTAAAAGACCATAAGAAGGGGTTCTCCATATGTGAGATTTCACAAATCAAGTCGATGCAAAATCTAACCACCCATGGTTAGTTTCCTTTGGCAAAAAGCCCAAGGCATGTGTCATCGCCGAAGGCCAGGGTTTCACACTATGTTTACAATTTGATATGTTTCTTTGATAGTTAGATTGAGTCTCACTAGATTTATCAAAATTGTTTGATTATGACTTTGTATTTGTTTGTTTATGATAAATCTATATATATTAGATAGACACATCCACTAGTAATCAATAATCTCTAATATTAATTAATGAAAAGCACAAGTGAAACTTGAAAATTCACAAGGCAATAAATTTCAAATAT
>CAOJBK014345176.1:0-12665 GCA_948294925.1 Codiaeum variegatum | reverse complement strand
AGGGAGTTTATTTTTGAAGAAGAATTCTTCAACCATAAACTCTTCTTCTAAATCCTTAAGAAGGAGTGTGTGGGTAACTTGAAGTCCAAACAAATCTAAAAGAGTCTCAAATTCTCAACAGAGGTGCAAGAACCAAGCATTTGGATAACCAAGAGAGAGTTCAAGTTTCTTGAAGGAGACAAAGAGACATAAGCCTTTAGGAAAGCTTCGGTGTGAGTTGAGCTAGAGGATTCGCACTTGAAGAGCTAAATGAAGGAGGGAGTTGAGGTATATCATACATCTAATCCCTTCTTTGTTGCTATGGTGTTTTGCACAATAATTGATTAAGTATCCTTGAACTTGAATATGGGTCCAAACCTAGGTTTAGGTATTCATTAAAGAGTTTAATGAATAACCAAACCAACCATGCTAAAAGAGTTTTGGCATGGTAACTTGTTTTATAAAAGTTTTGAAAAGCAAAAATTGAGTCACATTGAATTTTTCAATTTCTTGCTTCCAATGTGTGGCTCATATTTCCTCCTTCATAACCTCCCTTTAGTGGCCTATGTGCCTAAAGGTTGAGTCTGGGGGAGTCACAACTGCCCCTGATAATGGACTGTGAGGGTCATCTATCCCTGATATAGGTGAGAGGTTATTCAGACATCTAATAAAGGTCTGAAGGATTAGGTGAGGAACGGATCCTTATCTGGGTTAGCATCTAAGTACAGCAAAAAGGGTTTTTTGTAACCCATTGAAATAGAGGTGATTAATGAAAATCTTAAGGTGTGACCCTTAAGGACTGGATATACGTCTTAGTACCAAACCAGGATAAAATTATTGTGCCTCTTATTATTGATTATTGTTGTTCCTCATTATGTTCTCTCACATCTAATTATGTTTCTTGGAATAACCTTTGCATCTAACAACTTTTGTGCATTAAATACTTTATTCACAATTAGGAAGATTTAAACTGAAATGATTATTTGTGTGTGCTTCTGATATGTTAACTCGCAGACTACTGAAGATATCTTCAGAGTGCTTCTAAGCATTGTTATATAGTTGTGCAGTCATTTTCAGTTATTCTTTAGACGCAGTTGAATCTAATTGTCTAAAATTGCATATATAGTAGTCGTTTCATGTTTATCAATACTGAACAGTTTTTCATACATCCCATCAATTGAAAGAAAACATTAAAAGTTGAAAAAGAAAAGAAAATTTGGGATCGTCTATTTCACCCCCCTCTTAGACGCCTGACTGTACTATCACTAAGTACAAATATAATAGTTGATTCATTATTATAATTGACACTAAGTACCAGTGCAAGTTGTGCTCTATTTAAATAAACTAATATCGTTGGACTCTAGTTGTGATCACTGGAATTTTGATGGCGCCCAAATGAGTGTTTTGTTAGATTTTTGAAGAGTTTGGCAGCAAAAATTAATGGAGATGAAAAATGAATAACTCAATATCTACTAAACTCCATTGCATTCAAGAAAGAAATTATAACCTTACTTAAATAATATTAGAAACCAACAATAAAGACAAAAATATAAGTCCATAAACTCCCTAACTAATAACCATGAACCCATAACTTAATATAATGCCTAAAATTACCCACCACTAACACATACATATGAAAAAATTAACTAAGTACTAATACATTAACTTAAATATAAATTGACCAGTAATACATTTTCACATCTAATTTTGAATCACATTTCCAACATGTTTTGCTAGAATCCATTTCAGATTTGTGAAAATTTTTCACTAGCTAGCCAAATAAGCATTCTCTAATAGTAATTTTATAAAAAAAATTAGGTCAAGTATGAGAGAATTTTCATCTATTTTCAATATAAATGACATGACCTTAACCAACTAAAAGGATGGTTAAACATAGATGAAAAAAAATAAGGAATGGGTTGAAAAGAAAACAAAAAGGAATTAAAAGGAAAGGGCTGAAATAGTAATTGATACAAGCAATAGGACATAGAAATAAAAGAAGAAGGAAAAAGTGGCATACATAATAATGAAATTTTTTAGGACACATTTCATAAAGATAACAAATTCCAAGCTCTCCCAAGTCTCAACGTTCTACTTCCCCCAACAAAAGACAAATAAAACCACACTATAATATAAAAACTAACCAACACAACTTACAGTGGCCTTGGATGTTGGTTCCACTAGAATTCTTGTTGAATTAGATTGCAAGACCTTAGTCCAAAGTTCTAATTGAAATGATTGTTTGGGAAATACAATTCTATTTGTCTATTGCTAAAGATCTTATTTCTTCCTTTTCTTGTTTTTGTTTCACTTGGATTCTTAGGTCCATTAACAAAGTTGTCTAGGAATTGTTACAACCATGCTCTTCTAACTAAGCGGCTTATAAATCTGCCCCAGCATTTAGAGGCTCTATTGTATTCTCTTAAATGAACTTTAACTCAGTTTAGCAAAAAAAAAAGGCCAACACAACAACCCAAAAGGCTATTACAGCCTTAGCGCCAATCTCCCTCTCTAGTTTTGCTCTTACCCAACTCTTTGGTTCCTCTCTTATTATCCCAAAATCAAATCCTACGACTCTCCCTTTAGCAATACCCAAAAGATTGAAAATAAAAACCTAACACTAAAATCACCAAAAAAGAGAAAAGAGTGGTACATGTTGCTTGGTAGTCATTTTTTTTCCAAAGATGTTGCTTTGTAGTCGATTGATGCACTTGAACTATGGAGTCTGTGATTGCTTGAGGAGGCAAGGAGACTATGTGCAATAGAGGAGAGAGTGTGTAAGTATTCATTTCTTTTGGGGGCGGAAGAAGGAATATCCTATGGAAGAGGAAGAGGGTGGCATGCACAATTACTAAAATACTCTTTATTATATTAATTCTAATAGTGCATATATGATGGACAATATAGTCTTTTGAAAATTAAATAAATAAAATAATTATATAATTATAATTTGTTTTAAATAAGTTGATGTCCCCATATTAATAGCAGCTCTTATTGAATGGCACCATTCATGAGTACCTTGAAACAGAGATAAGGTACAATAACACCCTTAATATTGGATCGAGGAACTTTTTTCTAGATACAAATAACTTTTAAAATGACTTTTTAGGGTCATTTAAACACTTTAGTTAGATAAAAATTCAACATCTTTTAAAATTATATTAAAACAATTTTTATACTAATATTTTTTATTTACAATATTAAACTATTTTTATTATTTATGCTTATAATTATAAAAAATATAGATTTTAAGAATGATAAGAAAAAACTTAGAGATTAAAACTAGCTTAAAAAATCTAGAGAATCAAAACTCACTAATTTTTTTTTTTTTTAGAACTTTAAACCCACTTTAGAAATATTAACACTAAGGAGGTTGTTTTCGATTACGAGTTTTAAAGACTTTTTTAAATGAATGACTTTGGAAGAGTTTACTGGATTCCTAATGACTTTGGAAGAGTTAAAGAAAAAGTCATTGGAAATCTTGAAAAAATTATAAGGAGACTTATAGACTTTTTTAATATGTGGATTTATAAACAAGTCATTCACTTATAAAAGTGGATGACTTTTTGAATACATATTAATTTTTAATAACTTAATGAAAATTCTAATTGAATATCTCATGATAAATATATCTATAAAAATTCAAACATCAGTTTAAAATACATAAGCAAAATGATCATTTCAAATTCAAACAAAGATCATCCATTTTCCTAGACTTTCTCCTCTTTTTACCTTTTTTTTTTCAAAAATTATTCTATTCAAACCCTTTAATATCTTTGTCAAAGATCTCAGAAATAAGGATGTGAATCAAGCAACCACAACTTGAGCATAAAAAATGGTGACATGGATTTGAATAATGCGGCCATGGCTTGAACTAATCGATTATAGGTTTGGGTTGAATTTGGATCCATTCTTTTCGAATTGAATCTAGATTTATTCTTCTAATAGTGAATATGGATTTATTCTTTTGCAATTTAATCATCTTGTTATTTCAATCTTAATCTAGGTTAAAATTTGGATTTCTTCATTTGAGATTAGATAGGCTGAATCTGGATTTAGTCATGTTAAATATACTTTTATTATTGTTTTGTTGAATGTAGTTTGGTATAAAAATAAACCAAAAAAATATTTTTCAAGAAGCTATTTTTCATAATTATATGTTAATGTTCTTTTTGAATTTAGTATTTTATTATAATTCTTTATTGTTCTTCTTATTAAACTTTGTGATGTAATCTTGAATTTTGTGGAGATGATTTAAAATTTTTTTTTATTACAATGTTGAATGGGTTTGACCATATTAAATATATTAGTATTATTCTTGAATTTAGTTTTTTAAAATATAAAATATTTTTTTGAGGCAAAAATATAAAATATTTTTTTAATATGAAAAATGAAAATTTTTTTTAAGGTATTAAAGGTTCAATCTAGAAGGGTGCTTAAATGACTCTAAAAAGTCATTTTTCAAGTTATTTGTATCTAAAAAAAAAGTTTAAGAACATATTTGTTCCTCAGCCTAAACATCAAGGGTGTTTTTATACATTAATCGCCTGAAAGATAACACACAAACAAACTCAATTAAGCTTAAATTAACAAGATTATCAACATAAAATAAACAATATTCTCAATAAAAAAAAAGAACTAGAAGAAACTTGAAAAACTTGTAATCATAATCTATGTATGAAGAAGACATTAAAGAGAGAATTTGACTTGGATTCCAAACATAATATAATACTATAATAATAATAATGTGTGCAAACCAAAGTATATTAAAATTAGTAAGGGTGACAATCAAACTCATACCCATTTATCTACTCATATTTACATGTCAAGATGGGTATGGATGATAAATGAGTTATGTAACTATAAGTGGATTGTTAAAGGGTCCAACTCATTTATCTTACCAATATATGAATTTTAATGGGTTTGGGTATAGGTGCTCATCTCAACCGATTTATATTTAATTATTATTCTCTTTTAAAAGATAACATAATCATAAATTTACAAGTTTCAAATCCATGAATCCTCCACAAAAATTTTTAATAATATTTCAAAAGTTATAAATTATATTTAATTAATAATTTTAAAAATATATATATATATTATATTTAATTAGTATATTTTTTATCTTTGTAAGAATCATTAATTAATTAGTGACAACTACTTGAGAATATAAAGATATAACACATAAAAATGGAATTGATGTTAAACTTCTAAAAGTGATAACGTGTTTATATATATCATGAGTAGCAGATTCATACATATTAAATCATATATAACACAATAAGCTCATGATTAATTAATTAGTTCTTGTATTTAAATTGATTCCATATTTTCTTTTATTGAAACTATTGTAATAAATATAGCAAATTCTCATAATACACAATTTGATGTTAATGAGTTCATGGTTTCTTTGGGGGAAAAAAAAGGAAAAATGTTAGAAGAAAATTTGAATACAATAGAAATGTAAAATTAAGAATTGAGAATTACGAGTAATTAAATAAACAATAATATCAATTAAATAATAATGAAAAAATATACTTATATGACATGAATTTAATTAGTGGTTACGTAGATCAATTAATCAACTAATAAATCAAATATATTTCATTAGATCTTTTATTTATTATTACATTTTTTTGATAGTTTGTCATATTGTTATATTTGATGTACCTTGATCTTAATCATTTTGAAATATTTTGTTTGTTATTTGTTATATTTATAGGTATTTTCTTTCATTTTAATTTAATAAATTTTAAAGATAAAAATATATTTGGTTTTAGTTTTATCTAATTATCACTTTCATAAAGAATTTTAAATTATTTTTAAAAATTTAATTATATAAATAAAATGATGAAAAGAAAGAAAAAATATTTTCGATTTAAATATTGCATGTTTATAATAAATGGTTGATGGGTGGGTTTGGGTTAATAATAAGTAAATGTGTATAAATACTCATTATTAAAACTAAATGGATAATAAATGGATTAATGAGTTTTTTACTTCCCAACCCATTTAGACATAACTCATACCCAACTAAACTCACCCATTTGTCGCCCCTAAAATCAGTACATCAAAGAATTTTATAATTAATTGAGTATAAAATTATAACATGGATATTATAGTAATATTATTTCAAACATATTAAATATTTGTTTAAAAATTTTATAAATTCTAAAATTTTCTTCTAATTAACTATTCATATGATAACAACAAATTATATTTCTATTTATTGTTTTGATAAAAATAAAAATTAAACTTATTGAAAAATTGTTTTAAATGATAATACTTATTTTTTTTTTGCGTGAGAGTGGTGTTAAAGTTAGCATTTTTAGTTAATTTCTTTTATAATTATTTAGCTATTTAATAAAAATAATTAATTATTTTTGACCATATAAAACATATACCATACTAGAACAATCACCTGCGCGATGCCTCGAGATTAATTTTTTCTCATTTGGATTATTTATAAAAACTAAATAAATTTATATATATGATTCTAAAATTTATATCTAAGTAGATTCTTGATGTTATAATTTTCCTACTAAATAATTAAAATTTGAAACATGTAATATAGAGTCTAAATTATAAATCAAGGTGACCAACTAGGGTTGGTGTGAGTGGTTTCGGCACTCTCATCCCTTAAGTGAGGTCAGGGGTTCAATTCTCGACCACCGCTCATGTATGGAATAATTTTGTTAGCCGACACTTTACCCCTTAATTGGGCCGGCTCGGTGCGAACGAGAATTAGTCTGGATATGGTATGGACTTAAAAGTGTTTTCCACAATTGGGTCCCTTCCAGGACACCTCGTGCAGTAGCAAAAAAATTATAATTAAAAGTCTGAATGAATAATTGAAAGAAATAAATATTTGGCTAAGAAAGGAAATAAGATAAATTGAAAATATAATAATCGAAAGTTTTGTAATTATATGAAATAGATTGTAAATGAAGGTAAAATAGTATTAAATAATACAAAAAAGTTAAATGAATTAGCTAATAAAATTGGTATCTTTAAATTCATCCTAAAATCAACTATGCTGCCAACTTCAAACCTGCTATATATTTAATATAAATTTGTTCACTCTACATATTCTTCATATAAATGGTAATAATATTAATACAGGCAATAAAATAGAAAATTGTAATGGAACATATAATTTCCAAAACCACCATATTAGATGCCTCATATGTCCTGGAGAAATCAATTTTAAACTGTTGCAAATTTTGCAAACCGTGTTTTTAGTTAAACTAATTAGTTAAATCAATCAACCTTTAGAAAATAAATGTGTTTGCAAAATGTAAGAAAAAAAAATAACAAAACACATATTGCTATATAAAAATGCAAGAATCCACTAACGCTCTCCACTTTAAGCAATAAAATTGAAAATTCTTCAATATATAATAAAGTTATAAAATAGTCATATAGCATGACAAATACAAAGAACGGAAAAAATAAGCATCTTTGAGTCCTATCACTAAGATACAAAGTAGTAGATGCAGATAAATCTTTGGTTCTATGGATTTGCACTCAAAATAAGTCGACTGAAAGCAAAAGTATGTAATATAAAAAATTCGATATAAGTGTTGGATCTAGTAGATCAATACAATATTTAAAATAAAATAATATTATTTACCTTTAAATACACTGAGAAAGCAAATGAAATTGGTTAAAAACCTCCAGCATCTGTTTCTTAGCTAATGAAAAATAAAAAGATATGTTTGACATTAAAATCCGTACTCTAGAAAATTACTTAAAAGAACAAATCAACAATACAAGTACCTCTAAAAGAAGTCTAAGAGTTGCTATAACTTGATAAACAATTCACATTGCATCTTGGCTAAAACCACAATAAAATTCATCACCACTGCATACACCAAAACATTTAATTGAATACTAAAACAAAAATTATTAATAGCTCATAATTTGCTTACTTTTAGCTAAATTTATTAGGTGAAATTATTATTATCATTATTATTGTTATTGTTATTAGTATTATTTTAAGGGTCCTATTTAATTGAGTACTGGTAAGCAAATTAAGAGAAAAAAAATTGTTGATGGAGAATAGGAAATTCTAACTTGAATTTGGCAATGAGCTTTTAAAGCCTAAGTTGTTCCATCTTCATAATTTGTATCATTAATTAATCCACCGCTACCGCTACTACAATAGTGTCAGAAACAAGCTTGGTTTTATTTATGCCAATGTTTGGTCGAATCGCATGGGATGCTTTTCATAATCTCAAGTCTTTTTCATCAGATTGTTGGGAAATTATTATTGATTTCAATTATGTCCTAGGTGCCACCAAAGGACTGGTAGACTGCTTGCATCTCTTCATTGTTTGGAATTTAAAACATTCTTATATGACTACAATTTAAAAGAGGTTTCAACTAGAGGTTGCAAATACACTTGGAGTAAGGGAGGTCATGGCTCTAACCAAAGCAAGCTGGATAGAGCAATTTTCACTTTGCCTTTTAGGACCTTTTGGCAAAAGATATCTTATTTTGTGCTTGTGAAAGACCAATCTGATCATTGCCCATTGTTGTTATCTTATGACATGTTCTCTTAGGTGCATAAGTCATTGTTTCACTTCCAATCTATGAGGATGACTCATTTAAGTTTGAAGCCTTTTATTCAAGAAGCTTGGCTTAGTGCTCCTTCCTATGGTAATCCTTTTCAATCTCTCTTTTACAAATTATGTTCCTTATGCCAAAAATTAATAGAATGGAATACGGAGGTGTTCGGTCACTTAGAGGTTAACATTAAGGCTGCCAATGAAACTTTAGAACAAATTCAAGGCTTTATTGCTGATGATGGTAGCTCTCATGATCTTTTGAATGATAAAATGGAAGCTTGTAATAATTTGGACCTTCTTCTCAAACAACAAAAGATTTTCCTTAGAGATACGAGTAAGTGTAAATGGTTGGAGGCTAGGGATAGAAATTCCTATCTTTTTTTTCATGCATGTTACTCGAGATACAAATCTAAAAGATCTATTCATGGGCTACTCATGGAGGGGGACTTGACTTTTGATTCTACGAGAGTCAAAGATCATGTAGAGTCCTATTTTTATTCCTTGTTTGCTCAAAATGAATTGGTTAGCCCTAATTCCAACTTAATTAAATGGATCATTCCTAAATTAGTCACTAAAAGAGAAATTTCAGCTTTACTGCTTATTCCTTTGGTTGAGGAGATTTTCAAAATGATCAGCAACATGGACGCTAACAGAGCGCCAAGTCCGGATGGTTTTCTGGCTTATTTTTTAAATCTTTTTAGGACATAATTAAAGAGGAGGTTTTTTCAGTGGTGCGGTTTTTCTTTCAAAGTTGAATGCTCTCTCATTGAATCAACTCAAATCACATGGTTCTTTTGTCTAAAATCCTAGAAGCTAATGAGGTGACTAATTTCAAGCCTATTGTGTTGAGCATTTTTATCTTCAAGGTTATCACGAGGATACTTACTGATTGTTTGGCTCTTATTGCAACAAGAATTGTCTCTAAGAACCAATTCAGTTTCTTGAAAAATAGAGCAATATATGATTGTATTTGTATGGCATCGCAAGGGGTAAATGCTCTTAATAAATGTTGTTTTTGAGGTAATATGGCTCTTAAGGTAGAGATTACGGAAGCATTTGACACTCTCGATTGGACTTTTATTGTTTTGGTTTTGGAAGATTTTAGTCTTTATGACACATTTTGCTGTTGGATTAAAGCCATTTTCATTCTTCTAGATTATCCATTTTATTCAATGGTGAAGTTAGTGGTTACTTTGCTTACTCTAAAGGTGTTAGACAAAGGGATCCCCTATCCCCTTTACGTTTCTGTATTGCTAAAGACTTTTTAAGACACAAATTGAATTTTTTAATTGATACAGAAAAAGTTGATTCCTATGACCTATGCGAAAGGAGCTTTTCCTAGCCACCTCTTTTATGCAAATGACATCTTGAATTTTTGTAAGGCCATTTTTGCTAATTTATCTTTGCTAACATTTGTCTTTACTGAATACACTTCCATCTCGAGTCAATATGTGAGTTGAAATAAATCTAGTTTATTTTTATGTAAGCATATCGATAATAAGAGGACTTCTAGACTTGTGAATATGTTAGGTATAAAGCAAGGTTTTATTCCTTTTGATTACTTAGGCATCCTTATTTTTTATAGTGCTCTGAGAAGAAAGTTTCTTCAACCTTTAGTCGATAAATTTTTATTTAGATTCACTAATTGGAAGGGTTCTCTGCTCTCTCAAGCTGGTCATCTGGTCTTGATAAATTCAGTGATTCATAACTCTCTTTTCCATTCATTTGCAATATACAAATGGCCTTCTAGCTTGATCAACAAATTGAACAGGCATATATGAAACTTTTTATGGGCTGGTAGCACCTCTTTGCGGAAGCTGGTTTTGGTGCCTTGGGATTCTTGTTGTTTACGGATTGTAGAGAGTGGTCTTAGGCTAAAGCAAATTGATGTTATGAATGTTGCAATGTTGGGTAAGCTAACATGGAAATTTATTGCTCATAATGATTTCCCATTATCTATTCTTAAATCCCACTTTTTGGCTAAGAATGGGATGCCTGAAGCTTAATATTTCAGCTCCTCTATTTGGTGTTCTGTTAAATACTCTTTCTCTCATCTTAGAGAGGAATCTCTTTGGTTAATTGGTATGGATAACAAGCTGGATTTTTGGTGGGATGGGTGGATTATCCCGATGATTGGGGAGCAGCTGCAAACTGATTTAGTTGGTATCTTAAGTGATTTTTGAACTCACAGGGATTGGCGCATACCATGGCATTTTCATATTGCATTTCTTTCTTTAGTTGATCAAGTTCTTTAGGTATAACTCCTAGTTCAACTGAAGATAAATGTATTTGGCTCCACTCTACCAATGGTAATGTTTCTATAAAGCTTATTTATGATCACCTTCGCTAAACCAAGCATGTGCAGCATTGGATCAAGCTTGTTTGGGCCTACTTTATTCCTCTTTTGCATTCATTTACATGTTGGAATGCTTTATGTAATAAGCTAGAACAGAGGACATTCTAGCTCATAGAGGCTTCCACCTGCCTTTGATTTGCAGGTTATGTTGCAATGATTTTGAAACTATTAACCATGTCTTTATGGATTGTAGTTTTTCAAAGGAAATTTGGAATGGAATTGGCTCTCTTTTTGGCCATAACTTTTTAGTGCACTCTTCTCTTAAGGGCTTTATGGGGCACAATTGTGGTCGCTATTATTTGGAACCTCTAGTGTATAAGGAATGATGTGGTGTTTAATGATGTTCAGCCTAATGTTCATTTTTTTAATGGAAAGTATGGTTTGGATGAATGTAACTTCTTTCATGTTGGATGTATGTTCAACATTTTTCAGGATAGACACACTCTCAGTCAGCTGAACATTAAGGGCATTCCTTCAAAGGCCGCAATTATTATTTTGATTAGATAAATGCCCCCTTCCTCTCATTGGATTAAATGCAACACAAATGGTTCATTTATTGGTAGGGTCTTAGAGGCTGGTGGGATTTTCCGTTATACTAGAGGTTTTGGGATTGGACGCTTTGCATTCTCTACTAGTTCTTTGCCAGCTTTTATTGATGAACTTACTGCAGCTTGTTTTGAAATTTAGAAGGCTTTTGAGAGTGGTTGAATCGACTTTGGTTTGAGAGTGACTCTCTTTATGTTGTCATGTCCTCATGTCAAGAACAATGGACATTTCGAGGCAGCTTCTCTCTTCCTGGTCTAGGTGCGTGGAGATAATGAACACAGTAAGCGTTGTAGCTTCACATAATTATAGAGAATGAAACCAAATTATAGACTACCTCGCTTTCTATGGAAGAGAGTGTGATCAACTCAAATGGTGTGGCTTTTTCTTATTTGATGATTTGAATAGGTAGGAGCATTTTCATTTTGCTTAGTTCATTATTTTGTTATGCTTAGTTTGGTTGATTGCTGTTAGCAATTTGTAAACCCTTTATTTTATTTTCTTTTTTCATTAATAATATTAAGCCTTCTCTCGAACATAAAGAGGTCACTAGGGGGTGTAAACCTAGTTGGGATGCCTGGGTATGACACTGATTCTTGAGATGCACTTTTATTAAAAAAATTATTATATTCCCCTTTTTCTTTAGGTATTTTATAATTTAAAAAATAATCATTTGTTTTACTAAACGTACAATTTTTAGTTTTACCAAAGACTTTTGGGTTCTGGCAAAAAAAAAAGAAAGAAAGAAAAAAACACTTTGGGTTTAAAAAGAAAGATAAAAATATAAATTTGGTGTCTAAACTTTTTAAGCATTTCTAATGTGATGTCCCAACTTTTTTTTGTTTAGTTTGGTGTCTCAACTTTGAAAAAATTTATCAAGTTGGTGCTTCTGACCGTTTTATGGTGGTCGGACTATTGAATCGGCTAGTAAGATCGCTACATCATTAAATTTTTATCCTTAAATCCCATCATTATCCCTAATAAACACAATTAACAAAATAATTACAAATAAAATAATATAGTAAATACTTTAATTAACTTTAACAGGAAATTAACCTACTATATAAACATTTTTTATATTGAAAACTTCCCTTCTTCTTCTAACCCTAAAACAAATGTTGCCTTTTCTTCTATTCTTATGCTTCCTATTGCAGAACACTAATCTAACCCTCAAATTCGGGGCCGGCCCCCCCCCCCGCCGGGGGGGGGGGGGGGGG
>CAOJBK014343590.1:0-13244 GCA_948294925.1 Codiaeum variegatum | reverse complement strand
AACAAAGAGTGAGGCTCCAACGATTGAGTCTTACAACCTTCTCTGTGCATCGAATCAGTAGAAAATAACTCAAAAAGTATAAGAGGTTATATAATCCAAAAATATCCCTATAATATTCAAAAAGCAGAAAAATAGAAAATTAACAGAAAAATAGAACTAAAATAAAAGAAAAAGAAAAAGTAAAAAAGAAATAAAAGCATAGTTTAAAAGTCAAGGCATGTATATCATTACTTCTCATCCGAAGAGATATCCTCAACATCATCATCATTGTCGGAACTATCGGAAGACCTATCATTGTCCTCGAACTCAGTATCCGAGTATATCTTGTACCATCTATTCAATTTGGGAGGATCTCTTGATGGTCTAAAGTTGTGTTGAGGCCAAAAGTGCTCGTTCTCACTAATTGAACAATCCAAACAGTCTTGATTCCTTCGCACCAATTTAATGATGTGCTCATGATCTTGGTGGCTATGGTACCCTTGGCTTTCTATCTAACATACTTGACGCTCTAGAAGTGTCGACTTTCGATCCTTTTTCCCTTGATTACTATAACCAGCACCCTATAAGCTCCTCCAGTCAAAATCATCAATTCGGTGTCCTTGGATAAAACGATGGAGGGTTTGGTGGTGGTGCCTATGAACTAGAACTAGGTCTAGCTCCATGTGAAGCACTAGGGCCAGCCACAAAGATACTAAGTCCAGCAGTAGAACTAAGCCTAACAACAACAATAGAATACGATGGAATAAAAGAAGTAGAAGGAAGTGGTAACTAAGGTGTTGGATCATAAACAAATGGTGTTGGTTGTGGAGGCTCCGATCTCGCATATCTGGTGTCAAACTGCCTAATTTTCTTAATATCCATGAAAATTGTGGTCCCATGAATAGCCTAACTACCTTAGGGGTCAAAATCAAAACCTAAACTTGCAGCCAATTGCAATACATATGCACCTCCAGCCAAGAAAACCATCCTTCCTCATGGCTTGATTTAAGAAAAATTTTAGTAAAAAGTAAGCCACATTCAAAAAATTACCTTCTCGCATAATCCCAAAAATAAGCCAATCGTTGGTTTGCACGTTCCCCATACTACTATGTCAAGCTATGATAGTGTAGAACTGGAGATTATGCATAAATCTCATATAAAAGTCCTTATATGCAGTGGCTTTCTCTCGACTTGCATGAAATCAAGAATTTATTCTCATATGATTCTTCCACCATTTGTGTTTCTATGGATAACTCCCCAATCAGTTATTGACTCTTGGTAAACTGGAGAGTCAAGTTCTTCTTGTGTGTACAACCTAAACAACTTAGAAAATTTACTACAGTGTTCACATAGGTTTGACCATTGATCCTAAACTCCACTGGCTTATTCATGTCAAAATGCTTACCCTCATAATTAAGCGTGCAATAGAACTCTAAAGTTAATTCTCGGTAAGTTGTCTCGTTGACATTGAATAGACTTCACCACCTTAGAAGGTCAGTAAATTGTCTCAATTCCCCATGGAGTGGAGTCCCTTCCAAGCTCATCCAATCAATAAGCCAATACGGTAGAAATGACTTATTTGCCAAGTAGATGAACCTCTGTTGGCCCTCACAATCGTAGAACCTCAAATTCCCGTGGCAAACTATGAACAAATAGTTAATTAATCTTAGGGGCATCAATGGAATAGAGGCCTCTGGTATACTATATGTACGCTATCTCTTCCTTTCTTAGGTTTTAATGACTTTCTTGCATTTTTTTTTCCTTAGCTATCTTTAAAACCACAAAACAAAATAAAACAAAAAAAAAACAACCATTCCCAAATTGCAGTCTCATAAGTTAGTGCTAAGCAATGCTAACCACTAATCAATCCCAACCATAAGCCAATACTATACTTCAATTAAAACAACTATTAATATATCATTTAAGTGCAATTAGAATGATCAAAGTATCTAAATTTTTCTTAAAATTCCATTGCAACATTTAATCGAATACATGGCGAGCGATATAGATAGACAAAGTTTAAACATAAACTTTTTGTTATTGCAACCTCTGTGGTATCCAAACAACTCAATAGATGCTCAAAAACACATAATCAATCAATATTAATCAAAGACCCAACACTCTTAGACAATCCACATTATAAAAACTAGGGTTCATAGTTCATCCTATTCAATCAAAGAAAAAACCATATTCTATATGTGAAAAGTGGATGGAAAAGAAAAGAGAATAAACAATTTTGGTCATATGATCATGAAATCAAGTTTCTAACCCTAAACCATTTTTCTAAGAAATTGAAAATTAAGGCTTAAATAACTTACTTGATTTTCCTTGTAATCAATTCGAATAAGGGAAGAAAAATGTTGTTCTTGATCAAATTAATCCAAAATTATGGAATATAAAGATAGAAGTAGTGTTGGCAAGTGATTTTTGTATAAGAATGTGGAGATTAATCATGACAAAGGAAAACAGGGCATGAAAAGTTGGGTTTTAAGTTTGAAAAACCATTTAGTTGCACTATTAAAACTAGGGCGTATGTGGCATTTTTAATGTGCATGGGTTTGTGCACTACCTATTTAACATGTGCCCAAATTCTCAATTTCATATACAGATATGGACAAGCAAGAATATTTATTTGGCACAGCCCCGCACCTAGGTCTGTGCAGATCTCTGTATTATAGATTCTCAAGCCATATTTGATCTAGTAAATTGCATGAGTCTGTGCACAGCCCCGTGCCTGGAGCAAACTGACCTATGCAGATTACTGTTTCTTAAAATCCCAAATTTACTTGTCAATCAGTAAAGCGAATGAGGAAAAATGTATTTGGCATGACCCATGCCTAGTGGTTTTCCCCTCTTGCATCTTTCTGTTTAAGAGAAATTTAAAGGAAAAATTTTGCACCTTTTACATATCATTTACCACACACTTGTACACCTATTCTAGCTCCTTAAGCACCACAAATTCCTACAAACTCATAACTCAAAACATACCCATGCATTATCTCTTTTTGACTATGGAATTAAGGACAAAAATTAAAGCTAAAAAGAAAAACAAACCTAAAAATAATCTAATTTAGTGGGTTGCATCCCACTAACGCTTCTTTAACGTCCTCTTAATTGGACATTGTGAATGAATTCAAAGATCTTAAAGCTAGAGGCATTCAATTTCCTTGATTTCATTCAGACCACCAAAATATTGCTTAACTCGATGACAATTAACAATAAATTTCTCATTTTTTTTAGAATTAAGCAATTCAACAACTCCCGAAGGATACATATGAACTACCTCAAAAGGACCACTCCAACGAGATTTTAATTTTTCAGGAAAAAGTTTAACGCGAGAGTTGAAGAGTAAGACTTTCATACATGGTTCAAAATGCATACGAAGAAGCTTTTGATCATGAAGCACCTTAGTCTTCTCTTTGTAAACCCTAGCATTTTTATATGCCTCATTCTGAAGCTCATCCAATTCTGATAGTTGTAACATCCTCTTCTCTTTGGCCTTTCCATATCGAAGTTTAGTGCCTTAATTGCCCAATAAGCTTTATCTCAAGCTCAACTGGTAAATGGCATGCCTTACCAAATACTATCCTAAAAGAACTCATGCCAATTAGAGTCTTAAATGCAGTCCTATAATCTCAAAGAACTTCATTCACTCAGTTAGTCCAATCTTTCCTCGATGAGTTAATCATTTTCTCAAGGAGTCCTTTTAATTGTTTGTTCAAGGTCTTAACTTGTCTTGGAGTCTAAGGATGATAAGGAGTCGCCACTTTATGCTTAACACCATATTTTCTTAGTAACTTCTCAAATATTTTATTGCAAAAATGGCTCCTCCATCAATAACAACACTCCCGACGTGCCATATCTGCTAAAAATAAAGTCTTTATCAAAACTAACCACAACATTAGCATCGTTAGTTTGGGTAGGAATTACTTCCACCCAATTCAAAACATAATAAACAACAATAACAATATATTGAAATCCAAAATAAATGGGAAACAGTCCCATAAAATCGATACCCCATATATAAAAAATTTCAACGACTACAAAGTTAGTTAGGGGAAACTCATTCCTTCTTCTTATATTGCCTACTCTTTGGCATCTATCACAATGTTTGCAATAAATATGAGCATCTAGAAACAAATTAGGCTAATATAAACCACTTTAGAGGACTTTCTTAATAGTCTTTCTTCCTCCAAAGTGTCCACCATAGTGCGTATCATGACAAAATTTTAAAACACTCACCTGCTCCTTTTTCAGAACACATCACTGGATAATTTCATCTTTGAGAATTCAAAAAAAAATAAGGCTTATCCCAGAAATAAAATTTGCAAATATGAAATAGTCATTTATTTTCTTGAAATGACATATCTTTTCTAACCTCACCACATACAAGATAATTAGTTAAATCAGCAAACCATGGGGTTTATGACATAGTAAACAATTGTTCATCAGGAAATGCCTCTAAGTCTTTGGTGGTGTTACTAAATTCATCATAAGATGAGAAGGGTAACTTAGATAAGTGATCAGCAACTATGTTCTCACTACCCTTGTTATCACATATTTCACAATCAAATTCTTGAATTAATAACACCCACCTAATCAAACTAGTCTTCTCATATTGTTTCATCAATAAATATTTTAGGGATGAATGATTAGTATAAATTATGATTTTAAACCCGATTAAGTATGCCCTAAACTTATATAATGCAAAAACAACAGTAAGTAGGGGAAACTCATTCCTTCTTCCTATATTGCCTACTCTTTAGCATCTATCACAATGTTTGAAATAAATATGAGCATCTATAAACAAAGTAGGCTAATATAAACCACTTTAGAGGACTTTCTTAGTAGTCTTTCTTCCTCCAAAGTGTCCACCATAGTGCGTATCATGACAAAATTTTAAAATACTCACCTGTACCTCTTTTAGAACACATCGTTAGATAATTTCATCTTTGCGAATTCAAAACAAATAAAGCTTATCCCAGAAATAAAATTTGCAAATATGAAATAGTCATTTATTTTCTTGAAATGATCATATCCTTTCTAACCTCACCACATACAAGATAATTAGCTATATTAGCAAACCATGGGATTTATGACACGGTAAACAATTGTTCATCAGGAAATGCCTCTAAGTATTTGGTGGTGTTACTAAATTCATCATAAGATGAGAAGGGTAACCTAGATAAGTGATCAGAAACTATGTTCTCACTACCCTTGTTATCATATATTTCACGATCAAATTCTTGAATTAATAACACCCACCTAATCAAACTAGTTTTCTCATATTATTTCATCAATAAATATTTTAGGGATGAATGATTAGTATAAATTATGATTTTAAACCCAATTAAGTATGCCCTAAACTTATATAATGCAAAAACAATAGTAAGCAGGGGAAACTCATTCCTTCTTCCTATATTTCCTACTCTTTGGCATCTATCACAATGTTTGCAATAAATATGAGCATCTATAAACAAAGTAGGCTAATATAAACCACTTTAGAGGACTTTCTTAGTAGTCTTTCTTCCTCCAAAGTGTCTACCATTATGCGTATCATGACAAAATTTTAAAACACTCACCTGCTCCTCTTTCAGAACACATCGCTGGATAATTTCATCTTCGCGAATTCAAAACAAATAAGGCTTATCCTAGAAATAAAATTTGCAAATATGAAATAATCATTTATTTTCTTGATATGGCATATCCATTCTAACCTCACCATATACTAGATAATTAGCTATATCAGCAAACCATGGGGTTTATGACACGGTAAACAATTATTCATCAGGAAATGCCTCTATGTCTTTGGTGGTGTTATTAAATTCATCATAAGATGAGAAGGGTAACCTAGATAAGTGATCAACAACTATGTTCTCACTACCCTTCTTATCACATATTTCACAATCAAATTCTTGAATTAATAACACCCACCTAATCAAACTAGTTTTCTCATGTTGTTTCATCAATAAATATTTAGGGATTAATGATCAGTATAAATTATGATTTTAAAACCAATTGAGTATGCCTTAAACTTATATAATGCAAAAACAACAGTAAGCATCTCTTTTTCAGTAATGATGTAATTCAATATAGGGCCGAAAAGGGTTAGACTTGCATAAAATATGACTCTTATAGTTTTGTTAAACTTTTGTCCTAAAACCACCCCCAGTGTATAATTTGATGCATCGCATAGCAGCTCGAAAGGTAAAGACCAATCGAAGGCAACAATAATAGGTGCAGAAGTTAGTTTCTCTTTCAAGGTATGAAAAGTTGTTATGCATTTATCATCAAATTCAAAAAGAACATCTTTTCCTAATAATCTACTCAAAGGTTGACTTGTTTTGGAAAAATACTTTATGAATCTTCTATAAAAACTGTTATGACCTAAAAATCTTCTTACCCCTTTAAAAAAATGTGGAAGGGGGTAAATTAGCAATTAAATCAGTTTTAGCTTTGTCAACTACCATACCTTTACTAGAGACTATATGACCCACAACAATGCCATGATCAACCATAAAGTGAATTTTCTCCCAACTCAAAGTAAGATTGCACTCAATACATCTTTCTAAAGCAAAAACTAATTTTTTTAAGCAATCATCAAAGGAATTACCAAAAACAAAAAAGTCATCCATAAATAACTCAATGTAGTCACCAATCATATCAGAAAATATCGACATCATGCATCTTTGGAAAGCTGCTGGTGCATTGCAAAGACCAAAGGCATACGCCTGAAAGTAAATGTGCCAAAGGGACATATGAAAGTCATATTGGCATGATCTTCTGGTGCAATAGCAAGTTGATAATAACTTGAAATTCCATCAAGTAATTAATAGTATGCATGGCCAGCTAGCTTATCTAACATCTGGTCGATGAACGATAAATGAAAGTGATCCTTTTTGTGGCATTATTTAATTTAAAGTAATCAATACACATGCTCCACCCCATCACTGGTTTAATGGGTACGAACTCATTCTTTTCATTCTATACCACGGTGATCCTCATTTTCTTAGGAACCAAATGAACGGGACTAACCCATTAACTATCAACAATGAGGTAAATTACCCCTTCTTTCAATAACTTAAGGACTTCATTCTTTACTATCTCACTCATAGTTGGGTCAACCTACGTTGCATGTCCCTCTTTGGCTTAGCCCCTTCTTCTAGAATTATTCTATGCATGTAAGTGGAAGGATTAATACCCTTAATATCACTCATACCCCAACCTATGGCATATTTTAGTCTCTTAAGTTCAGATACTACCTTTTTTTTTCACTTCCTCACTTAATTTAGATTGTATAAATAGAGGAAAAGATTTGACCTAACCTAGAAAAACATACTTTAGATGTTTGGGGAGCTCTTTAAGCTGCAAATTTTGAGAAGATTTCTTCTCTACATTTTGGTTCCATGTAACATCTAAAGTCTCTACCATATCATTCTTAACAATTTCAGCTTTAATTAAATTATCTAGATAATAAACAATTTTAGGAACTATGGGCTCAATTCCTTCATCAATTGTAAGTGCAAATTCAAGTTCATCATAAAAAACATATTGATCAATTATGTCATTAATAGCAAAATTAACATAATCAATAAAGCAACATTCATCAATTAGTGAATTTTCCATGTGTATTGTGGCATAGTGTGTGAAATTATTATAGATGGGAAATAAAATGACGTGACCCAAAATAGACATAGTTAATATACCATGCTAAACATCAAAGACAGTGTTAGTGGTTTCCATAAAAGGTCCTAAAAAGATATGTAATTCTGACCTTTTAGTCAACCTGTCACCCATCTCAAGCATAACAAAATCAATAGGTACAATCAAACCCTTAACTTGAACTAACACATCCTCAATAATTCCCTTAGGAAATCTTAATTGCCTATTGGCTAATTACAAGCACATTTTTGTGGGTTTTAGCTCACCAAAATTCAATTGGAGAAACAAAGCATAAGGCATTAAATTTATACTAGAACCTAGATCAAGCATGCCTCTTGCCTCTTCTCCATTACCTAAATCAATATCAATCACAAAACTTCTACGATATTTAGCTTTTTGAGGTAACTTATATTGTAAAACAACACTTGCTACCTCCAAAACAATAATCTTTTCTTCTAATTCCAGCTTACATTTTATAGAATTAAGTTCTTTGAAAAAGTTTGCATAAGTTGGAATTTTCTAAATACATCAAGTAAGGGAAGATTAATACTTACCTTTGACAACATCATGAAAAGCTCATCAAATTGTTTATCATTCTTACCGCTCCTCCAGACTCAGAAGGTACCACTTGCCCAACAGCTGAAAAGGCGAATGCCGATACTCAAGCTGCTAATGCCAGTAGTCGTACTATCTGAAAGCAGAAGCGTATTCCGCTCTGTTAATTACTCGCCTCTACTCTATATATATATACGAGTCAAAATTTCCTATAGTAGTAGGGTCAAGGGCGTTAGCGAGAGCGTCTCCGATCCTCTTTTCCTCTTCGTTCCAGTACTTTATTTTCCATTGTCACAAAAAAAGCGGTATGTAACCATCTACGGGGATCACGAGCATCCTAGATCTTCGTAATCGACCGATAAACCAAAAGCGCAGCAGCGACTAGGCATGAAGTTAGCCGAGATGTTATTTTACCCACCAGATCCCTCAAAAGGGGTTTCGGTTTCAGTCACGTAAATGGCTGAGCTGAAGGTAAAAGCTCATCAAATTGTTTATCATTCTTACCTTCTTTGAGCCTTTTGGGAAAAGGAAAAGGTGGTCAGTAAGGATTAGCTACCTTGTGAAGATTTGAAGGAGTTGGGCTCTCTTTCTCTTCCTAATTCTACTTGAGCACCTCAATATGTTCCTTATCATGCTCCTCCTCATCACCTACATCACAAAGTTTAGAACCAACATTATTATCAACAACCTTACCACTTCTAAGGACTATGATGGCCTTAGCTTATTTTGGTTGATTTGGAAGCTTTCTTTCTTGCTTGATATGCATTTATGTAGCAATTTAACCCACTTAGGTCTCCACCTTCCTCATTGTAGCCTCTACATAATCAAACTGTCTATTATTTTCCTCTTGAGTTTGGGTACTTACTTGAACAAACTTATTTAGGGTTTCCTCTAAACTCAAATTTCTAGGTTGTTGTTGAGCTCGTGAATTTTCTCTTTGATATGCCCTCCTTTGCATGACTTAAGGCACTTAAACATTATTGTTTTCCACCCAATGTTAGGGTGATTTCTCCAACCAGGATTGTATGTATTAAAATAAGGATTATTTTGAGTCCTTGGCTAGAATCCATTATGAATTTGAGCTTCCCCAAGCTCACTAGGAATAGAATCAAAATTGGAAGG
This sequence comes from Codiaeum variegatum, assembly GCA_948294925.1. Taxonomy (NCBI): domain Eukaryota; kingdom Viridiplantae; phylum Streptophyta; class Magnoliopsida; order Malpighiales; family Euphorbiaceae; genus Codiaeum; species Codiaeum variegatum. The sequence goes on along the minus strand of CAOJBK014343590.1, from coordinate 3,926 downwards.
ACAAACACTAGCACCATGTCCTTGTAGTCCACATGCCTCACACACCTTTTGAACATGAATCGGTGTGTTACCTTGCCTTTTTAGTAGCTCAGCTTAGCGAGTTAATTCAGCAATTTGCATAACCATGTCTTCTCTATGTGATACATCATGTGCAATAGCTCACATATCCCTTACACTCTTTTCATGGGAATTAGTTCCAAGCGTTTCAAATAATCAATAAGCCTCGTTAAGGGTAACCTCACTCACAAAACCTCCGACTGCATTTCAACTATCCCTTGGTTGTGATAAGCAAGCCCATAATAAAAGAACTGATTTCGTAGATGTAAAGGATAGTGATAATGTGGGTATTGAATTTGTAGCATCTTAAAGCATTCCTATGACTCATGGAAGAACTCTCACTCCATCTGAGTAAAAGTAGCAATTTTAGTACACAAATCAGTTGTCTTTTGGTAGGAGTAAAATTTTGCATGAATTTATCATAAACCTCTTCCCACATAGTTAAAGAATTAGGAGGAAAAGTCATTAACCAAGTCTTAGCAACATCTTTCAAAGTATAAGGGAAACACCTCATTCTTAATTGATCCTCGTTCAAACCTTGAAGGGGAATAGTCTGAATTACCGAATAAAAATCTTGAATGAAGTTAAGAGGTTCCTCATTAGTCATGCTATGAAATAAAGACAACAAATTATAATGGATAGATTTCAGCTCATAATTCCTTGTTTCCATGTCTAGACAGATGTAAGAAGTAGCCACACCAATAACCAGCTTAGAAAACTCTTTCATAAGTCTCCTTTCTTCAGCCATGATTCTAGGTGGATTAACTCGGTTTCTATTACCTTGGTTTTATGGATCTACAACCTCAACCTCTCTATTGTCTACAGGTGGATCCTAAATTGCTGGTGGGTCCTCCGTGTTGTCTCTGTTCTCCATTCCAATCATACACACGTTATCAACAAAAGGGATTAGTTCTCTTTCAAGAGATCTTCTCCCGAGATAAAAATTGGGAAAAATAGAAAAAAATAAAAAATAAAAAATAAAACACCAAACTAAAAAGCTATTAAACAAAGAAACAAAGTAATAACACCTTGTAGGATCTTTTAATGATCCCTAACAAAAATGCCAAAAACTTTTTCATCTCAAAATATACTAACAAATAGTGGCCGTAAGTATACGAACTATCATAGCACAGGATGATAACCCAAGGTAGTATTCCCAATGATCTAAAGATTTACTAAGCTTTATTATTTTGTTTCTTAATGTGCAAGTAAAAGGAAAGAAGATTTTGGTTTGATTCGAAGAATAAAATAAATTAAAAGTAAATAATGAATGAATATGCAATGGTATGAACGAGTATAGAGAAATTGGCAATTCATAGTCTATCCTTTATGATTTTGTACTATTAATTCAATTTATTAAGTTCAATTATCCAATGTTTAATACACTCATTCAATTACAACTTATTCTACTAGCTACAACATTCATAGAAGTAATCTAGAGAAAATATGCATCAATCAAAGGATTTAAGACTAAAACTTATAATCCTAATTCATTTTAGAATCTCAATTGAATAGTTCCAAGTTCAAACTTCCATTCTTGCTCCATCGTCCAAATCCTAATTCAACTAATTGGTGATCAGACAATTAGCTATTAGAATTAATTTCAATTCAATGAAGCAAAAGTTAAACTTTAACAAAAGTTTTAACAATAATTAATCATATCAAAACAGCTTCATATTTCAATCTCTAGACAAAACAAGTTTAGTTTATGACTGATTTAAAACTTATCAAATTCATAATAATTTTAAGAGAAATCATGCTTAATCTCCTTAATCCAAAGAAACCTTAGAACTAGAGCAATTAATTTAAGAAAATAAACCTTAATTAATAATAGAAAATCCCAATCACCTTGGCAAAATACAACTTCAATCTATAATACAAACTAAATTAATGAAAAACAACAAAAATAATCAAAAACTAATGAAAACAGAGCATTAACAACTAATCTCAAGCAATTCTAAGATAATTCTCTCTCAAAAACTCATTTAAAATGGCTTGATTGGTGTAATATTTGGCAGTATATGATGTGTGTCTTATATATCTTTAATAATGCTTCTTATATAGTGAAAAACAAGTCTTTTAGACATGGATAACCTTAAAAGAATCCAAATTCAACTTTGATAGAAAGTTGGCACGACCTCCAATAAATCATACACGGGTTCGTGCAGTCATCAATTCTTCCCTATGCAGAATTCTATATCAATTTCTCCCAAGATTACTCTCATTCAGTAATATGCACGGGGGAATGCATAGCCACCTCATGGATCCGCACGGCCCGTGTAATTTTCAAAATCTCCAATTCGTACAGAAAGTGGCATGACCCAATATTGTTTTTGAACGACCCGTGCAATTTTCAAAACTTTCAAAAGTACTTCAAATCTTGCTCTAAGTAATTCCTTTTGCTCCGAAACTCCATCTTTTGATCAAATAACTTCATTTTTGCATAATTTCATGACTTTCTCTAAAAAGAAGTTAACAAACACATTAAACTCAATTTTGGATAAAATTATACTTAAATGTAAAGGAAAAAATATATAAAATTTCACACAAAATGGGGAGTCAATAAAAACAGGAGTGGAATGCTGAACTGGCATAGAAGAAATAGGCTCATTGAACTGAGGTAAAGGAAGAACATATGTATTAAGAAGTGAAGAGGAGTGCAGAGAATGATTTTTAAAAGGGAATATGGTTTCATGAAAAATAACATCCTTGGATGTAAAAATGGACTTAGTATCCAAATTATAGATTTTGTAGGCCTTTTGAGAAGATGCTTAACCAAGAAAAATGAATTTGAAGGCTCTTTAATCAAACTTAGTTTTGGAAGGAGAAACATTTATGGCAAAACATAAAGAACCAAACACCCTTAAGTAAGAGTAGTCTTGTGGAGTACCATAAAGTTATCCATAAGGAGTGTGCCCTAGCAAAAGAGAAGTAGGTAGTCTATTTATAATATAGGTAGCAGTTAGAATGGCTTCGCCTAAAAAATAGTGATAAACTAGAATGGAAAAGTAAAGCTCTTACAATGTTAAATAAGTGCTTATGTTTCCTTTCAATGCCACCATTTTGATGTGGTGTGCAAGGGCAAGTTCTTTATTGCACTATACCTTTCTCAACAAAGAAAGTATGATAGATAGTATTAATAAACTATGTGCCATTGTTAGACCGAACAGTTTTGACTTTAGCACTAAATTGTGTATCAACCATGAGAATAAATTATTTGAGAAAAGTAAAGGTTTGAGACTTATGTGACATCAAGTAAGTTTAGAAGGTTCTAGTGTAATCATCTATTATAGTTAGAATGTAATGACAATGCGTTAAGGAAGAAGTTTTATAGGGACTCCAGAGATCCACATGAATGAGTTTAAAAGGTTGGGCAGTTCTATGTGTAGTTGGTGGAAAAGTTAGTCTAGTTTGTTTAGCTAGAGGATAATGGAACAATGTTAGTAGAATCTTAAGTATAAGGTAAAGCATAATGAGACATAGTAGATATTGAAGTGTGCCCTAATGTAGCACGTAGAAGATCAAAGGAAACTGGATTGGTCACTTTATTCAAACTAACACATTATTATAAATAGATTCAATAGTAGTAGTATCATTAAGATTTTTGGAATACAACGACTTAGGAATAGCAAGGAAATGACTAAACTAACTTAGTGTGGAAGGATCAAAACTAGACTTGTCAAGTATGTAGAATCTTACTACCACTCTTCCAACTGTAATCATTTTCTCAGTCCTCAAGTCTTGAAATAAACAAATATAGGATTCAAGAATTACTCTGATAGGTAGTTTAGAAGTTAACTTGCTGACAAAAAAACAAATTGAAATGAAAATCTAGCATATAATAAACATTAGTCAAATGAAAACCTGAG
>CAOJBK014343428.1:0-15568 GCA_948294925.1 Codiaeum variegatum | reverse complement strand
CTTATTTCTTTTGTTCTTAGGCATACTTATCAAATGACTTTTTATAGAGAGATTTTCTAATTAGATCAACATTTTGATTGTAAAGGCTCTTAAAGTTTTGGTTAATATATTTTGCCATTAGCATTCATATTATACTAGGCTTGAAGCCCTTGTACAAGCATTGAACACATCCAGGTTAATAGAGGAAAAACTTAAAAGTAAGTTGATTATTGCTTGCATGCCATAATATTATATTATTGTGCGCCATTATATTAGAACAAATGCTTAAACCTAACTGTCTTTTTTATTTTCTATGGATGTCAGTTAGCCCTCTTTTCTTATGTACAAGTAATTAAGGGCAACAATTCTTATTCTCCTTTCAAAATATTAAAAAAAAAAAACAAAACAAAACAAAAACAATTTATTAGATGGTCAAAAAATACAAAACGATCCTTTACTCTAACAATTTCGCTTCACAACATGATGGAACATTGAAGAATGAACAAAATGGTATACAACAATGACAAGTACAATCTATAAGATAGGCTTCTGCGAGAATTAAAACAGGATAAGAGAAGGTTTTTGGTGGTTGTAGCCTCAGGGGGTTTGAATCAACAGAGGAATCAAATTGTTGATGCTGTTGTTATTGCAAGAATTTTTGAAGCAGCCTTCATTCTCCCTATTTTGCAACTTAATCTGACTCCGGTCTGACTCAGGTTCTATGCCCCTCAAAGAAACAAAAAAAGTGTATGAACTCAAAAAATGGGAATGGTGTTCTTGCACATGCATTCTGGCACTGGGTAAGCAATAACATCTCTGTCTCTCTTATTACTTCTTGGCTCAGGCTGTCCTCTTGATTTCCTATGTAGCATTCTCACTATGCTTCCAAATTCTGAAACTGAAAGCGATGAATCTTCAAAGAAAGGAATCATCGATCGTTTATTCGGCTTAATGCATTTCCAGTGACCAACATAGGCTCTATGTCCCTGTCAAAAAGAAATATAATTACAAATTCTTGTTAAGGTAGCTCAATTTTAAAAGCCTAGATACAATTAGTGCCAACTATAGTTACCTGCATTAGTCTTCCCATGTTACCCCCATGAGATGGTATAAAAACATTGCTGCTTAGCGAAACAATGTAGTCGATTGCAGCCATAGCAGAAGCTTTCTTGATGTAAGGTGTCAGCTCTCCTTCTTTTGCTAACATTTCTTTAGTCACTAGATTCTCATATGCTGCCTTGAGTGGTTGCAATGCCTGAGAGCCCCCAAATGGTTCGCCTCCTGCTACATATATTCGCGAATTGCTTGGAGCTCCTAAAGCTTCTAGGAGCCTGCATAATCCCAACAAATAGTGAATTTATTGCTGCGAATTCAAGAATAGGCTTCTTCCGGTTTTTAATTGTTTACCTTGCAATCTCTAATGCATTAAGAGGGCACAAACCAGCAAGCCTTCGCTCAGAGTGAGTCATGTTTAGCCTTCCCGTCAGGTATTCAGGCTGTGACTCGCGCACTTCAGCTATGATTTTGTCGAATTCTGGACCTAAACCAGTGAGACAGCCACTTCTAACCCACACATCCTTTTCAAGCCTTAAATGGAGGGCAACGTATGGACCTTCAATCCACATTCTCCTAGCAAGCTTATAACCAAGATCCTGAATGGGTGCTACAAATTTCAAAGCATGAAAAGCCACCTGCAAATTCCAATAATCAAATTAATATGACAATTTCAGTGGAATAATAAGCTGATTTTCAGTTACAATATCTTACCTTGCATCTAAGTTTTTGCAAATCAGGTGGAAGGTTCTTGGAGAGCTTAGAGGCAAGACCTTTAAGTACAAGAAGGCCTTCTTCTTTCAGCTTCATTAACCATTAACAAGTAAGTAAAAAACCTTAAAAGACATTTTTTTTCTACCATTTCAAACCAAAAAAAACATACTTTACCTTCCTAGAGAACCTGGCCCTGATCCAAAATGGAGAAACATCACTTGGAATTTGATGCTCAATAGATTGTCTGGACATTAAATGAGTGGAGGGCAAAGCTGAAACAATTCGTACATCAGCTTGTAAAATTCTCTTGAAATGTTCAACGTCGAAAACATCAGAGAATTCACTGCAATTGTAGAAGCAAAGAGAAACATGTTTATAACGCAATGTTATCCAATTCTCAATAAAATGAAAAAAAAATTACAAAGAATTGCTAGTTATCCATTAAAATACTTATTTCAGTCTCTAGGGTCACAAAATTGAGATCAAGAAACAAAGAATATCAAAGAAAAGAACAAAACCCCAGATGCAATTTCAGTGAAATTTAATAAACAAAATAATCTGGAATTTATGAACCAAAAATAACAATTAACATTTGGATTCAAAGAACCAATTAAAGATCAAAATGACTTAATTTCTTTTTAACCTGTCATCGCCCCAAATGAGATTAACTTGCAAAATGGGGAGAACCAGAGCTGCTTCAAGAATCCTTGCAATAACAACAGCATCAACAATTTGATTCCTCTGTTGATTCAATCCTCCTGAGGCTACAACCACCAAATATCTTCTTTTTTCCTTTGAAATTGTCGCTGAAGCCTTTCTGTATTTGATACTAAAATCCAAACATGGCTTGTACCCTTCTCCTTCTGGCTTCTCCCAAAACTCTTTCTCCTCATTTGACAAATTCCCAGTAATCTGTTGAGCCGGTAATGGCACCATCACACTATTTGCTAGTCCAGGCTCATCAACATCCTCTGTATTCACAGAAATCGAAGCTAAAAGCAACTGTGAAGTGGATTTTGAAGGGAATGAAAGTGGAGATGAGGGAGATATTAAAGAACATGAAACGGATTCTCGTGAAAATGGAAGGTAGATTAGAAATGAAATTCCCAATAGAGTGATTGAAACAATTAAAGAGAAGAAGAAAACAGAGAGAGTTCTCGCAGTTGTTGTGGTTGGGGATGAAGAGAAGAACTTGGGGTGGTTTCGTGGGCTCTTTTTGGGAGAGAAAAGCAGAGAAGCTAATGGAGAAACCGACACTAAGTGAAATACTGGTGATGAGGTGAGTGTGAGGAATGGGTTCTTGATGTTTCTTGCTCTCGCCATGGAAGCTCTGTGTAACTTGATTTTAATGGCGGGTTTGTTTTATGAATCTTTGGAATCAGTTTGTTGCGAGGGAGAGAGAGCGCTGTGCCAGTTATAATGACTACTTTGTGATACAAATACAATTATACCCTCAATTTGTTGTCGAACCATGCGTGAATTTGGAAGGGTATTTTCGTCCTTTAAGGGATGGCCGTTATAGGATCCATTTGCTTGTTAGAGTCGGTTGATTTTCCCGGGCAAATGCAGGTACACAAGACGAACGCAATGAGATCCTTATTTCCACATCACTTAGAGATTTTCATATTTAATTAATTAAATATTGAATCCAACTAATAAAAATTACTATTGAGCATTTTGAAAATATTTTATTATATTATTAATTTATCATTTATAGTTATTTTTTAAAAAATTTAAAAATAATTTATTTAAATAACTTTTTTAGAAAATATTTTCCCTTGTAAATTGTATTAATTGAAAATGATATTATTATTATTAGATTTTAGTAAATTAAATAATATTTAAGTTAAAAATAAAGATTTAAATTTATATTCTATCAGATATTATTATATAAATGCATATATTATTATATAATTTTTTAAAATTTTTAATGTGAGATTGAACTAAAACACAAATTATTGATTGTACTCAAGTTCAAAAAGATGATCTAAATTACACAAGTAACATAATATCTATGCATAATTTTCATGATTATGTTGTAATAATTTAAGTGGGTAGTCTTTTCAAAATGTTATCCATAGGTTGGGGGTTCGAGACCCTTCTATTACATGCAGTATAATTTTTTTTTCTTTGTTTTTGATATGGGTTTGAGATTGCACTAATGGGATTGGTCCGAGCTTGACCAGGCCAACAACGAAGGGTCTTCACCTCCAGCTCGAATGGAGCGCCTCGAAGGGTCATCCCTAATCCTAGTCGAGAAGCCCTTATCTCGAAGACTCGCTAGCAACTCAATGGGACCTAGACCACTTTCTAGCTGACATCTGCCTCACATAATTAGGGGAATTGTCACATCAAAGTCCCATCACAGAACTCCATAAGCCAATTCTCAAGTGACACCTGCTCCTCTCTATAGGAACCGTTCAATCAATAAATAAGGGATTTCCCCTAATGTTCAAGGTAATCTCACTTTAAATTCTCTCACTTATCTTCTCTTTCTCACCCGGCTGACTTGAGCGTCAGAAAGTTATTTCTGGATATCACGTCTAGCCCTCTGATAATTACTTTTCTTTGTAAGTCTACTTCTAAAGCAACCAGGAAACACTCAATTCTAACTCGAAGAACCAAGACCTCTAGCATTTGGTTGCGCCTGTGAGAAACACTAAGTTTCCTAATCTAAAATTCTCTTCTTTTTGTGATTATTGTCACACTAATGGTATTTTAGTCATATAAGGGAAGGCCATTATAAGATCCATTTTCTTATTAGATTTGATTGATTTTCCCGGGCAAATGCAACTACATACACAAATGCAATGGGAGAGATGATCCAATTAGTCATCCTTATTTCCACTTCACTGACATTTTTATATAATTAATTAAATATTAATTCAACTAATAAAAAAATTACTATTGAGCATTTTGGAAATATTTTATTATATTATTAATTTTTCATTAATAGTTATTGATGTCTCTATGTCTAGTGAAGGTCCGAAAACTATCTCCAAAACTAACCTGCAAAACAAAGAAGAACTACGAGAGTGCCTTAATGACAATCACTCAAATGCTTAAGTTGGTGATTTTTCTTAGAGAGATTTAATATAGAGAAATAGAGATTTTAGAGTGATTAACCTGTTTCCAATGGTCTAGGCTGGCTTATATACTTGTATGATAACTGTTAAATCCTACTAAATAAGATGGTGGATTAGGATCCCGTGATTTTAGGAATATGTGCAAGATATTAGGAGTTATCTCTAAGTATGCTTATCCTCTTGTTAACGGTCAATAGCTGAGCCCTACCTCGTCCTTCGAACTGAGGTATCAACTTCCTTGACTAGTATATCAAAGGAAATCTGGTTTGAGCTCGAAGCTTAAACCCTGGGCAGCTCCTGCTAGGCCACTATGGTGGCTTAGGGCTGTCTAGTTAGAGGCCGAGATTATCACATGTCTTCCTAATTAATCCCTAATTAAAGACTTAAGGTAAATGATTCGCCAGTAATCGCGATAGAGGTTGATCCCTTTGCCTAATATTTTTGAATTTGTAGCAGGAAATTTCCTGGCCGGCCTTAATCACTGACACAAGTCATTCAATCTGTCATATTTCTAGAGAGTTTGATGTCTTTTTAACTTCTTCCCCTTTTTAGGCGAGGTCTTGTTGAGCCTACTTCTCCTTTGGGGTGAGGACTCGCTAAGCCTACTTCCATTTTTGGGTGAAGTTTCAAGTTGAACCTACTTCCCCTTTTAAGGCGAGGTCTCGTCGAGCCTACTTCTCTTTTGTGGTGAGGACTCGCTAAGCCTACTTCCTTTTTAAGGTGAGATCTCAAGTTGAACCTACTTCCCCTTTTAGGGTGAGGTCTCACCGAGCCTACTTCTCCTTTGGGGGAGGTCATACTGAGCTTACTTCTCTTTTAGGGTCATAAACTTGTAAGTTTCCTTACGATAAGACCATCCTTATAAGTAAGGAAAAAAATATTTTATAAACCATCCGATAGAAGTATTTCATTTTATCATCTTACCTCTTTTATATGAGATAGTTTTATTTATTTAGTCACCCTCCTTTTAGGTGAGGAGTCGTCCTTCTTTTAGGTGAGACGATTTTATCTATTTATTCACCCTCCTTTTAGGTGAGGTCTTTTTACTTTCTCGACCCTCCTTATAGGTGAGGTCGGTTTATTTTCTCGCCCCTTCTTATAGGTGAAGTCGGTTTATTTCCTCATCCCTCCTTATAGGTGAGGTCGATTTTTTCAAGTTCTCTTTAGTTCCTCCTTTAAAAGGTCTTTTGTCTGTTTTGCAAGTCTTTGGTGTCTCCCTTTGGAAGGTCTTTTACCTATCTTGTAGGTCTTTGGTACCTCCCTTGGAAGGTCTTTTGTCTGTCTTGTAGGTCTTTGGTGCCTCTCCTTGGAGGGTCTTTTGCATGTCTTGCAGGTCTTTGGTGCCTCTCTTTGGAAGGTCTTTTGCATGTCTTGCAGGTCATTGGTCTCTCCCTTTAGAAGGTCTTTTGCCTATCTTGCAAGTCTTTGATGCCTCCCTTAGAAGGTCTTTTGCCTATCTTGCAGGTCTTTAGTGCCTTCCTTTGGAAGGCCTTTTGCAGTTGGATTTAAGTGAATTGGTATAATTTTCCAAGTTATCTGTCACCATTCCTTTTAGATAATAAATCCTGTAATTTTCTATATCACAAGTAGAGATAATATGAATACATTTATTATAACAATTATGAAATAATTTATTTAGAGGTTCTCATTTATGTTCAACCTATGCTTGTGATGAATTCTTATAAGATCTCTATAGAATGGTAACTAATGCAATTTAACTTTATTACAAATAACAACATTTTAAAGCAAAAAATAGTATGTTTTCGGCTCAAGTTAATTTGTTTGAGTAATAATAAATTTTTACTAAATTGTGACGACAAATAGTATTTCAAATGAAAATTTATTTATTTTGTATATCTTAAAGGGCTCTACTCCCAATAAAGATAATGAATTTGAAATAATTTGATTTAGACAAATAGTATCATAGATCCTATGAAGATTTATGAGCGGTAGAGAACTCTATCCCCAACAAAAACGTTGAACTTATAAGTTCAAGTTAGATATAAATATATTCAATTTTCTAGCAAATATTGTCCATTGTGTTTTCTATTCTATTTTTTCCACCAAAAACATAATCAAGGAAGAATTCAACAAGGCACTAAGTGCAACAAATTGATTTTGAAGAAAACGAAATAGTGCAATAATTTTTTTCAATTTTCAGTTAATACATTATGAGGTCAACTCTTAAAGGGAAAAATTTCATGTAATATAGGATAGAGGTGGAAAACAATCATACAATGATCCAATAATATCATGAAATACAACATTATTAGAGGACCTTTTCGATGACAAATGCCCCAATAGTGGGATCCTTATGTTACAGTTACCTACTTACTCAACTTTTGCCAAATTTCAATTTTATTTTAGAACATTCACATTTTTATGTTCATATGGAAGATTTTAATTAATGATCCACCAATAAGAAATTCAATTTGAAAATTATGCACATGTAGAAAATTGCTACCATCCAAATTCAGCAATCAACATTTATTGCTATAAATATAGTATGCAAGTTAAAGGATTTGTATTACCATAACTCAAAGCCAATGCAAAGCCTTTACGCATACCAAGAGGTTGATGGGCACCGTATAGCAGCCATATCAAAGGCAAGTCCAAGCAATTTTTATTTTGGCGATCAACCATACACTTGGCAACTTTGATTTGTACTTTAAAACACAACCAGCTCTAGTATCATCACTTTAGTGCATCATAAGCACATGTTTAAGCATTTCCCATCATAAGAAAAGTATCAATTTTTACCTTTTATAATTAGAGAACCATCCCTGTATCAAAATATTTTTTCTGTTTATAAAAAGAGATGGCAGTTTTCCCTTGGTAAATGATCAAGTTAATCCTATTTTTTAAAGTAAGATATTAGTTGTCGATATAGGCAACATAAAGGCTTTGGTCATTTTGGCAACTAAACACTCTTGACATTTGAGACTATAAAGCATTGAAGTCTTTTTATTTCAGAATAAAGCATTAAAGTCGACAATTACTATAAGATAAGACATGTTTCTAGAGACCAACATAAATATTAAAAATTGAAACTTCAAATTTGGAATTCACCCAAAGCAAAGGTACACCTTGTTTGAGCGGTAAAGTATAAGATATCACAATTAAGAGCGTATTGTGCACTCGTAAATCTCTAAAATTTAGTGTTTCTATCACCATTAGTAAGCCACTTGATTCTGCTTTTCTCCTTAAGCAAACATTCCTGACGAGCTAAGAGCAAGGAAAGACGATTATGATTGCTAGATCATTATTCTGAAGGTCTTCCATAAAACCATGAACTTCAATATTAGATTGAACCTGAAGTAATTCTTGCTTAGTTTGAGAAATCATATGATCAAGATTACCAAAAGTCTCTTTGTTCCAAGGGCGTAAAAGACACGCAAAAATTTTATCTTCTTCATTATCACATATAAAGGATGTCCCACAACTGGTATAGAAGACTAAAAATTACAAATTGACTCTAAAAAGTCTTCATGCAAAGTTCACATCGATAAAAATTTCAAAGGACTTTGGACACTTTGCGAATTGCGATAGATTAAAAGAAGGGGATTATGGTCTGATTTATAGCGCGTAAGAGAATGACATTCAATGTGTCTCTAATTATCAAAGGCATCATCATTATAAAAGGCTCTATCAAGGTGAATGTCAACACGGTTATTCCCATGGCAATTATTAGTCCAAGTAAATAAAGGGCCTTTGGTGTCTAGGTAGGAAAAAGGATAATTATGCATAGATGAGATGAAATAATTGTAAGAGCTATGGGAGGAGGACACCCCGTTATCTCATGAGCCCCAAAGAAGCAGTTAAAATCACCTAAAATTAGCTAACTACCATTAAGCAAGGAAGGTATATAGCTGAGTTCTACCTAAAGGCCACGTCTAATGAAGGCAAGCACAGAAGCATAAACCATAGTTAAGTAAATGAGCCATCAATCTCATAGCTAATGGAGACGTATTGGTTTGAACTAGCAAACACTGACACATTTCCCGCTCCAAGATTATTGTCTACAAAGATCCATAAGGAAGGAAGAGAAGTAGAGTTAACAACAACAAAAGATAAACCCAACAGATTCCAAAAATAAGATGGAATCGAATCTAACAGAACCATAGGTTCTATAATACAAATAAATGAAGCTTTGTGAGAACAAAAACAATTAAACAAAGTATTTTGGGTCTCAGGATTACCTAAGCCCTTGCAATTCCAAAAAAGACAATTCATTTTAATCTTCTTTTAAATGAAACATCCCTTGTAGTTGGGCAATTGCCAGTTACTGTACGAGCTAAATGCTTCTTGAATCTACTTTTTTCTTCTTATTGACTTGCTTCCAACCATCCTCTACTTCTGTAACATCTTCCCAGCTCTTACAAATTTCCAATTCAAGCTCCTTTTGAGTTGAAGGCTGCGAACTAGAAGACTGCTCATTACCCAAATCCGCTGCAGGTTGTTAGCCTATTGGTTTAGTAATCTTATTTTGATGATAACAAAACTATATTGCTTTAGATATGTTATGTGTTTTAATTGTACTGCAGGTATTCATTAGATGTGGTGCCATCTAGATTCATTCAGAAGCTAGTGCATCTAGTACTTCTAAGCAGATATGAGATCAAGAATATCAAGGCTCTAGATAGTATAGATATGTAGGAATTTACTTAGATGATTTGTTAAATGGATCACACTTTAAAAATGTGCATATCATCCATTACATGTTTTCCATGCATCTCTAAATTCCTCATAGACAAAATTAAACTTTTAGAATAAAAAAGCATCTGTCTTTGTGCATCTAATAATACAAAATAACCCATTACAACATTCTTCTTAGTATTGGATCTAATGGTCAATTGTCATAATCATTTAAGGTTTATTTTTGTTATGTTATTGTTCATCTGAGAAGTCTGTCTTTCAGTCACATGTCTTTTTGATGTCACATCAGAAGCAGACAGATTCTATTTTTCATAAGAAAGAGGTGTTGTAAAACAAAGCAATATTTTAAGCTTTTCTCTTTCTGAAATTCAAAATTTCCCACTAAAACTCACATTCATCTTCAACCTCTATAAATATGTTTAATTCTTCATTAATGAAAGTTGGTTCATGCATTGATGATTTGAGTAAAAGCTTTTAAAATTAAAAACTTCAAGAGAAGCTCTTAACTTTTAAATTCTTTTTGTCTCTTGATGCATTTACTTCTCAATCATCACTTGAAAAAAAAATTTCGTGCAATAACTTATCTTAAATTGTTTTAACCATTTTCATACATCATCTTCAATTTGAGATCAAATAAAAATTCTTTTCACATGCAAATTCCATGAGCATTTAAGTTTATCCATGTAGGAATTTGTATTTTTCCATTTTGTTTTATAAATCTTCAAATATGTCTTGTATTCTCCCTTGGTGGCTGTTGAGCATAAAAGGTTAAGTTAAGGGGAGTCACAGTTCCTCCTGATAATAGACTGTGAGGGTCATCTATCCCTGTTATAGGTGAGAGGTTGTTCAACCACCTAATGAAGGTCTGAGGGATTTAGATGATGAATGTATCCTTATATAGGTTAGCATCTAAGTGTTGTAAAAGGGTTTTCTCTAGCCCATTGAAATAAAGGTGTTTTAGTAAAAATCTTAAGGTGTGATCCTTAAGGACTGGATGTAGGTCTTAGTATCGAGCAAGGATCAAATAGTTGTGCCTCGATTTACTCTTAATGTTTTATTTCTCATTATATTATCCCTCACCTGATAAATATATTTGCAATAATCTTTTCACTAGACTACTTTTGAGCATCAAGCATCATATTTAAATTTGAAAAGCATTAAGCTAAAATGTTTACCTGTGTTGGCTTCTAATAACATAACTGGAAGACTGCTAATGATATCTACAATGTGCTTCTAAGCATAGACAGATAACAAATGCAGTTAGCTTCAGTTGCATCTTAGTTGTAGTTGAATCTAACATCCTAAAACTGAACTTAAAATGATCACTTCATATTTAGTGGACTAAAACTATTTTCATTCATCTCATCACTTAAAAGAGAGATTAGAAATGAAAAAGAGAAAGAGAAAAAATTTTGGATTCTCCTAATTCACCCCCTCTTAGACGTCTGACTGAACTATCAATTGGTATCAGAGTAGGTCTCTATTGAAGGTCAGGACTAATGCCTGATGGACAGTCAGTGAATAGACCTTCATTGTGTAGTGGAATTTATTACTCATATTGAAAGAATAGAATGATATACTTCATTTAGGCTATTAATATCACAACATGGACCATCATTCTAAGAGGTCTAAGAGTTCCTATGACAGAAAGAGAAGGTGTAGAAGTACCTAAAGCTGAAAATGAGTATACAGATGTAGACTAAGCTATAGTAGCTCAAAATGCTAAGGTAATGAATATTCTATACTATGCTCTGACTCCTTTAGAATTCAATTTAGTCTCAGGTTACAAGACTGCTAAAGCTATATGGGATAAACTTAAGAATACATATGAAGGAACTAATCTAGTTAAAGAAACTAAAGTGAACTTCTACATGAAAGAGTATGATATGTATGATATGAAGTTAAGTGAGACTATCATTGATATGAATGTAAGATTCACAAATCTTATGAATCAGTTAAAATCACTTAGTGAAGAAATTTCTGAAAGGAAACAAATCAAGAAGCTCCTTTCCGAAAACTTAGCATTTTATGGTAAATGTGATGATGAACAAAGAAGCCATCAAAATGGATGGGCTTATTGGATCCTAAATTACCTATAAAATGACTCTAGGAAATTGGGAAGCACAAATGGCAGAAGATAAGAATAAGAGAAGGATAGCTCTTTGAGTCGCTTATGGTAAGGAACCAATCGATGCTCTTTGATTCTCCATTTTCCCAATACTTAAGAAATTATGAGGTTTGAATCTCCATAAATCTCCAGGTTCTTAATGCCAATCTAAATAGCTGCTTCTAACCTAGAGACATACTTCATACTCAACTTCATTTTTTGTTACCTCGAAATCACGTTTGATTACCAGAGGTAAGCTTTCACTGGTAGGCGTAAAGAACCCCATCCCGACACCATATCCTTTGTTATTGTCTGCCCCATCAAAGAATAGTTTCCATGATTCATTTTGGAGGGATAAAAAGTCCTCATCAGGAAATTTTAGTTCTTCCCAATGATCATCTGTCAGGGCAGCAACCTATTGTTCGACAATGACACTACCTTTGACGGCTTTCCTTTGAACGTACTTGAGGTTATAGGCTGCTAGGAATTCCATCAATCTAGCCATTTTACTATCAAGGATAGGTTTCTCCATGAGGTACTTGAGTATAATTTTATCAATGAGGAAATATGTGATGTATGCCCTTAGATAATGCATTAGTTTATGAAATACTCATACTAGAGCTAGGCAGAGCTTCTCAATGTAACTGTATTTAAGCTCATGTATTAGCATCCTCTTGCTCAAATAGTAGATGGAATTTTCTTTATGGGAATATAGAGCATTTTGTTCCAACATGGCACCATGTCTTCATCAGTGACTGTCAGATAGAGCAGTAATGGCTTGCCCTGCCTAGGAGGTTATAGAACTGGTGAATTTAAGAGGTACTTCTTAATCTATTCAAAGGATTTCTAGCATTCCTTATTCCACTTCTTAGAGGAATTCTTCTTCAACAGATTAAATATAAGACCACAAGTGTCTGTCAACTGGTGGATGAATCGGCTGATGTATTGCAGGTGACCCAGGAACCCCTCTATCTTCTTTTTTGTTTTAGGAGGTGGCATATCAATGATTTCTTTGGACTTACTAGGGTCAATATCAAGTCCTTTGTGATCAAGGAATACTCTATATGAGGTTCCGAATATGCACTTGGCAGGATTGAGCTTGAGGTTATACTGGCGAAGTCTAAGGAAGAACTTTTCTAGTACTTGCAAGTGTTTTTTGGCAGTAGTGCCTTTAATGACCATGTCATCGACATAGACTTCCATTTCTATATGCATCATATCGTGGAAGATTGTGGTTGCCATCCTCTGGTGGGTGGCTTCGACATTCTTTAGTCCTATAGGCATCTCTCTGTAGCAGTAAATGCTCCATTCCATGATTAAAGAAATTTTCTCCTTGTCTTGAGGATTTACCAGAATTTGATTATATCTGACAGCTAGATTGGTTAAGGAAACCATCTCTGGACTGACTAATGCATCAACTAGAAGATCTATGTGAGGTATTGGAAAATCATCCTTAGGGCATGCTTTGTTCAAATCCTAGTAGTCTACTCATATTCTAACTTCCCCAACCTTCTTTGGCACTGGGATGATGTTTGCCAACCATGATGGATAATTAATTGGTTCGATGAACTTATGAGAGAGTTACTTAGACAATTCCTCCTTATTTGGAATGGACCATGCCAGCTTCATGCGTCTTAGTTTCTTTTTGATAGGCTTGTAATATGGATAAGTTGGAATCTTATGGATGGAAATGCTTGGATCGAATCCGGTCATGTCACTGGGCTTTCAGGCAAAGTAGTCTTCGATGATTTTGATCATGGTTATCATGTCTTGCTTGTTTGAGCATGCAGATGCAATGAATTATTTTTAGGAATGTCATTCGTACCAGTAGTTAAGGACTCTTTAACTGCATATTTTATTTCATTAATTTTATCATTCTCTTTTTTTTAATTGATTGAGGTTAGATTCATCAGTTGGAATAGTAAAAAAAAATAAAGAGACATGATCATAATTGTGAGGCTTTGTCCGAGCATGTGGGATTTCCCTATGTGCCTTCGAGTTTATAGCTCAAGGAAACCGACCACAATGGGTCAGATTGTGCATGGCGTCGCGGTTATGGGTAGGTCCTACATTTGTACATCCTACATGTGTTCGTTGTTGTGCATGTGTGATGTGTTTAGAGTCACCACCTAATCTTTAAGAAAACAATTTTTCCTTATGTGATTAAGAAACCTTTTGTAAAACTCCAATTTTAAGAAAATATGATTATTTACCCAATTTAGAAAAGGCTGAACATCGATTCATAGTTGGGTTCAGGGATTCGTGATTTAATAAAAGCATTTGTTTAGAAAAAGGATTTTTTTAATTTACTAGACAGTTATGGTTTAAGAAATGCATGGTTTTGGTTAAAACTTTATTTTCATGTAAGCATGGAATATCACATGATGCATGAATAGATAAAGCATGGCAATTTATGATGCATGAATAGGCTATTATGTGCATGACATCCATAAAGCGATAAAAGTGAAAAGAATAAATAGAGGTCCTTCCTCTAGCCCACTACGGGTTCTAGGGAAGGCACACATCTCTAACTATGAATTGAAAAGAGATAAACAAAGCAAACTATTACATTGAAATAATTAACAGATCAAGGGATCCTTTCTCCAATCCAAAAAAGATTTGGGAAAGGCACACATTCTCCAATACAAATCCAAAATAGATATAATAACAATATGAATAATTGTAGCAAAACATAAAATGGAATTGGTGCTAATAGTAGAAATAATAAAATAAAGAAACAAAAGGAAAAAAAAAAGGTAAAGAAAATATATTTTGGAGTTGAAGCCTATGAGATAGGCTTGCCGGCATATCCCATTGAATGGAAATCAAACCCCATGTTGTTCTCCCTTCTTGTGAAGGGCGGGGTTGTTCTGATAAACAAGTGGGTGGTTTGTTTGGTTCAAAAACTAATTGTTTTTATTTAATAAAATAATTAATCAAGTAGGTAGTTAATGATGACAGAATTACGAGACGTACAACGAAAGCAAGAAATCAAAAACATCCAATGTGACTAGTTTTTTTTTCAAAACTTTTGTAAAACAAGTTACCATGCCAAAACTCTTTTAGCATTGTTGGTTTAGTTATTCATTAAACTCTTTAAAGAATATCTAGACCTAGGTTTGTACCCATATTTAAGTTCAAGGATACTTAACCAATTTATTGTGCAAAAACACAATAGCAACAATGAAGGGATTAGATGTATCAAATACCTCAACCCCCTCCATCGTTTAGCACCTCAAGTGCAAAGCCTTTAGCTCGACTCATACCGAAGCTTTCCCAAAGGCTTGTGTCTTCTTATCTCCTTCAAGAAGCTTGAACCCTCGGTTTCCCAAATGTTTGGTTCTTACTTCTTTATTGAGAACATGAGACTTTTGGGGATTTATTTGGAGTTCAAGTTACCCACACTCTCCTTCTCAAGAATTTAGAATAAGAGTTTATGGTTAAAGAACTCTTCTTCAAAAATAAACTCTATCTCTCTAAAATGGTGTGGTGATTTGAACTTTCTCTCTTTAACTCTTATAGAACTTCTCTCTCTAACTTAATGGAGAAGAAGATGAACAATGTTTTGTTCAAATCTTTTAGGGAAAAAGATGATGGCCTATGGTTCTTATACAAACAACTTAGTTCACCTTTTCCTTTATTTAGGGAGGAAACTAGGAAGCTTGTCTATTTGACTATTTGACTATGTAATTAGTCAATTAGTCAAATGACATTAATGCATAATTAGTAGGAATCATCCTTAATCCCTCATTAACCACATCTAATGTGGATTAGGTTAATCATCTCATGATAAGCCTAATTAATTTTGTTTAGTCCAAAACTAATTCAATTAGTCATACCCATTTGTATCTTATACAAACTAAGACTTAATTGAATTAATCCCTTTATGAATTAAATTTCAAGACATGCTAGGGTCTTTGTAAATTTAATTGCAAATTTAATTCAATCATCATTAATAATTAATTAAACTCTT
>CAOJBK014342863.1:0-14227 GCA_948294925.1 Codiaeum variegatum | reverse complement strand
CTTGGATACAAGACTCATAAGTTGGAGTAGGTTCACTTCCCATATGGTCTAGGATCCCCATTTTCTCCAACTTTAGAATCCTCTCCTCGGATATATGTCCAAGTCTAAGATGCCAAATTAATTTTGAATTAGAGTTGGATTGAATCATGTCATTAAAATGAGTTGCACTTAGATAAGTTGTTATTTCCATTATCAAGATAATAAAGACCATCTAAAACATACCCTATGATGACAATTCTATTTTCAAAATAGATTTCTCAAACATTATCTCTAAATAAAAGTACATAACCAATCTTAGTTATACAATTAACAAAAATAATGATTATGAAAGCATTAGGTACATATAAAGTGTCTTTCAACAACAAAACAGTATCTTTAAGATCAATAAAAGTAGTCCCAATAGCCTTGGCTATAACACTTTCACCATTGCCTATCTTCATGACCACTTCATCCTTATCCAAGCTTTTCTTACTTATCATTGCCTGCATAGAAGTACAAATGTGAGAATTTGCACCACTATTAAGTATCCAACTAAGTGGTGAACTAAATGGTACACTAGAACTAGAATTAGAATAATTAAAAGATGCTTCATAAGACTTACTCTTTTTCTTGCCCTTCTTCTTCTTCTTTTTTTCCTTTTCGCTCTCAAAGAACTTAGGACAATTCCTTTTCCAATGCCCCACCTCATCATAATGGAAACACTTTCCTTTACTTTCCAAAGATTCTCTAGTGAACTTGTCCTTGGTAATGCCACATGTGGCCTTAAGAGCAGCAACCTTGTTCATATTCCTCTTCTTCTTCTTAGTCCCACTATTAGAAGAAGAAGTGACAAGAATGACTCCTTTCCTTTTAGGACCACCCATGTCCTTCTCGACATTAACCAAACTCGTGTGTAGCTCAGCAAGTGTACATTCAATCTTATTCATATGAAAATTCATAATGAAATTATTGAATATGGGTGGGAGAGATTGAAGGATCAAATCTATCTAGAGGTTCGCATCCATAGAGAAATTCAAATTCTCCAATGACTCAATGTAACGAATCATCTTATGGACATGCAGTCCAACCTCCTCTCTTTCATGCATCTTAGCCTGGAACAATTCCCTAGATATCTCATATCTAGCAGACCTACTCGTATCACCATAAAGTTCTTTAAAGTGAGCAACTATATCCGAGACCTCATCCATGTGCTCATGCTGCTTGTGTAATTCTTTAGACATTGAGGTGAGCACTATACTCCTTGCCAACAAGTAATCATTGTGCCACTTCTTCAAAGTAACCCATTCCTCATCCAAAGTATGTAGAGGTAAAAGACTAGGAAACAGTTTATCGATCACATACATTGTTTTCTCGTAAGAGAGGACACGTTTAAGGTTTCTCAATCGATCCATATAATTATTACCAATGAGCTTACTCTTATGCAAAATGCTAGCGATCAAGCAGGATGAACTTATATTATCATATTTAACTGCAGAAAATAATAAGCTTGTAATTAGTATTAGTTATATATCAAGTGTAATCACCATATTGATTTGGTCTTCAATCAAAATGGAACTCCCACTAATTTGGCGAATCCTACTCTTCCAAATAGAAAATGGAGATTAAATTGGGATAAATCTCTAGTGGGTCAATTGAAATCTTGCAAGTGAACAACTCTTGTTCATCGAATCCCGCAAGCTACGCATTTGTCTTTATAAGGATTGATTCTTGCAAGTGAGCAACTCTTACTCATCACAACTCTTGTGAGATTCAATCTAGTGGCTCCTAATACTTCCAGCCTCAGGTACACATTTCTGTTATTGACCTGTCATATTATTTAAGTTAAACCCATTAGACTAGTGAGTATGAAGATTTGAACATTGTGTGGCTCAGGTACACATTGACGTTATTGACTCACAATGTATCTCATACCCATAACATCTCATGTTATACAATGAATTTCAAGGACACAAGTTTAGGAAATATGTTCCAAGATTCATTGCTCCAATGGAGAGCCATAACTTAATATTTAGTTTGGAAGATTTTGAGCCTTATTAATTTTGGTCTCACTTTGAACATTATCCATTTTACATGCATTTTATGCATCATATATACCTCTTATATATCTATAAAATGGACAATAGACAAACACCGGTATGATTATGGACTTAAGGCCTTAATTCCTAGCCATAATGAATGAGTAGGGTTATTAGGTTATCAAATTACAAGCATTCATGACTACTCTAGTCTTTATGCTCCCACTAGTCATCTTCATAGGCTGAACCCTTCTCTTACTCTTGTATCTCCACAACTCTTGTGTACATAAAGTATCCTTGGCATACCAAGGTGAGATTACAAAATAAGATAGCTCGCAGACTCAATGAATTGAAAATCCTAATCTAGTAATTAACTCTTAATTACAGAACACTTATATAATAAATAAATATTACATGCCCTACAAGACCAATTGTTAAGTTAAAAGTCCATGATCATCCATACATGCCAAGACTACCACATTACATGTATATATAACTCTTAGATATCTAGATGTGATGAATTACAACCATCCTAACCTTTTGTGCCAAGATATGATCGTATAGGTTCTGCCTATATGGGTGTATGAATAAGTCCATACAGACATACTACCATACGAGCATATGATAGTCTAGAAGCATTAGGATGAATCTTCTTAGGACTATACGGTCGTATAAAATCGGGCTCCATACGGACATATCCTAGTCCAGTAACTTGGGGAGCTATTCTACCTTGCCATACAGTCGTATGGAGGAACTCCATATGGTAGTATCCTAGGATAGAACATTGGTTTTGCATAAAATTAGGTGGCTCAGCTACCACTTAAAGGAAATATTACAAGTTGCGCGGTGGAAGCAAAAGCAGAAAATTTGATGTGACTCGATTTTTGTTTTTCAAAACTTTTGTAAAACAAGTATCCATGCCAAAACACTTTAATGAACATCTAAACCTAAGTTTGGACCCATAATATCAACCAAGGATTCTTTATCCAATGGTTATTCAAAACACAATTGAAACTTAGGATAGTGTTAAAAGTATCAAATACCTTAATTCCCTCCTTCATTTAACTCCTTAATTGTGAAGCCTCTAGTTCGATACACACTGAAGCTTTTCTGAAGGCTTATATCTTCTTGTCTATTCCAAGAACCTTGAACCATTCCCTCTTGGTTGCCCAAATGTGGTTCTTGCTTCTTCAATTGAGACCTTGAGAATGGGGATTCAGTTTTGGACCTCTTGACTACTCCACACACTCCTTTCAGAAAGGTTTAGAAGAAGAAGAGTTTGTTTTTGAAGAAATTTTCTTCAAGAATAAACTCAAATTTGTCTAAGTGTGGTGTTTTCAACTTTCTCTCTTTAACTCTTAGAAAGCTTCTCACTCTAGCTTGGTAGAGAAGAAGATGAATAGTGTTTGGTCAAAATACCATATAGGGAAAAAGATGATTGCCTAAAGATTTTATACCAACAACCTAATTTACCTTTTCCTTAATTTAGGGTGGAAACTAGGAGGTTTTTCCATTTGACCATTTGACCAAGTAATTACTCAATTAGTCAAATGACATTAAAGTATAATTAGTAGGAATCATCCTTAATCCCTTATTAACCACATCTAATATGGATTAAGTTAATCATCTCATGATTAAGCCTAATTAATTTATTTAGTCCAAAACTAATTCAATTAGTCATACCCATTTGTATCTCATACAAACTAAGACTTAATTGAATTAATTCCTTCATAAATTAGACTTCAAAACATGCTAGCATCTTTGTAAATTTAATTACAAGTCTAATTCAATAATTATTAATAATTAATCAAACTCTTTAATCAATTGTCAATATGATTTAATTCCAAGCCATGGGAACAACTTTATGGTGTGAGACTTACTAGGTTCATGCCCTAATTAGAAATGGGATAAGGAAAACTCTTTTCCTCGCACCAAGTATGTAATCCACAATCCATACTTAGTCCCATAAGTTATGAGTGATGTCTAGCATAACACATCACGACTACCTAATTAGAAATGAATATCGGTAATTGAATCCTTGACATTGCATGGACCTCTTGATCATAATTATCATGCACTTGAATCCCTTTATTACAGATTCCCAATCTTAGCTAGGGTTATGGAATAGTCAAACCCCATGTGCTAGGTCTTATAACTTCTATCGAGTTCTAATTCTCGATAAACTAATTCTTACTAGAAACACTTTCTAATGAATCTTTACTATCTTAGCCAAGGATTTGTGAATCGAGAATAACCAGAAGTCATATGATTCCTTCCTTGTTTACCCGAGTTAATGAATCCTTTCTTGAAGATCACTTATCTTAATATACCACTGATTATTGGCCACCACATGCCATATACCAATACATGAATAGCATCGGTAAGTAAGCAGTAACAAACCATAGCCATTAATATGTTAGATAATATGATACCTCAAGTCTAAGGATTATATACACAATTTTTATCTAGATGATTAGACATTGATTAGTGGATAAAACCCATGTGTCTATCATCTAATGTCACTGTTTGACTTACTCATCTCCTGAGTGTCCACATGTTGCCATGGCATCACATGTCTATAGTATGAGACTTACTACCTCCATACCAATAAGTATCTCATACTTGTCATGGATGACAATAGAGATGACAGTCTCTCTAGATTAATGACGTTCCTACCAATAATCCTATGACTGTGAACTTACTTTAAAGTCTATGACAAAAAGAATCTCTCTCCACATTCCCAAACTCTTTAAGAATAGATTCTCTTACATAGTACTTATGGAATATATATACGTTAAACACTAAAATGAAGGCAATCATTTAAACGAAAACATATATATTAATGCCATTAATGGATTAAGATTATAAATATATATATATATATATATATATATATATATAAAGTACAAGCTCTAGGGTATATAACCCTAACACATACTAAGGCAAAAGATAGATTTTCTATGGGTATGTGGTTTATTTCTTACCTTTATATGACCATGCAAATGTGTTAGATAGGCTTATATACCCCTACTTCTTTATAGATCAATAATGAGCTAACAAGTAAATCAATTTCTCTTCTCTTGACAAGTTTTTGTCTAGGATTTGAGTTCTTAAAAGGCTTTCTAACAATCTTTTGTCCAATTAAAAGTCTTGTATTTCTTCAGAAAAGGGAAGTTAAATTTCTGCAGACTTGAACATTAATCTATTTAGTGCCATTAACCTCTCTATTCGTAACTGAAACTTTTTTACATTGTGAAGATGGGTTATATCCCAAATGTCCCATCTTTATCTAGATTGGTCTCTATTCCTCTTTCACTAACCTTATATCCCTATTGCTTCCACTCTTATATGGAGAAGGCACATTTTTTTGGATTATGGATGTCTAGGTGAAGGCCTTTTTATTTTTTGTGAGAAATTATTTTGCCTTTTCCTTTTCTTCACTTGGAAACATGACATTTACTTTAAGAAATTTTTATATTTTTCTCTTTTGGTGTAGAAGCCTTCTAACTTCTCAATTGGCTTTGTTTTTTGTAAGCAATTATTTTCTACTTTATTAGGAATTCGATCATCCCCACCCTTGCGGCTTCAAAGTGGATGACACTATTTCTTTTCTTCACTAGTTTTGCCTTAATTCTAGGCTCATCATACCATAAACATTTAATTCTCCCCCTTAATAATTATGATGGTCATTCATGACCTTTGAATATTTACAAAAATCATATAGCTCATATATGGGGGGTCTTCTTAGGAGAGCATTATAAGAAAGAGGGATTCTTACCATGATGAATACTATTATGACTGTAACACTTGCAGGGGTAGTTTTAATAGTGAATGGTAGCTCGCTTCTTTTGCAACTGGAATGTCTATCACATTTTAAATTTTTATTAGATTTTTCAATTCCTCTAGGTTATCTCTTTTAACCCTATCTTTTGATGATCTTTGAGAGAAAGTTGAATATACCATCAACCACCAAGATTCTTTGGAATTTGAATTTCACAATAATAGCTTATACCACCTTTAGGTTTATTTTTGGGAATTTTTATTATTCTTTTGTTTCTTCTTCAGTCCATCTCTTTATCCCATTACGTTGCATAAATTCTAACTTCTCTTTGGCTTTATCTATATCTTTAGCCTTATTTATACTGACAATTCTTTCTTGATACCCTTTAGTAAGGCATATGATGGTCCCGACTAAGTCATCATTCACTACTTGCTTGTTTTATCATTCAAGGAGGGTTAGTCTCCTTCACCTTCCATTTTGACAAATATGATCAAGTAACCCTACTTTATTAGTACTTCTATCTCCTCCATTAGGGATTTGCATTTGTTTATGATGTGCCTATTAGAACCATGAAAGACGTGATACTTGTCGCTTAACTCAGGTGTCCTCCTTAAGAGCTTTAATCGTTTCCATATATCTTTATCAAAAAATGAGGGAAGTACTACCTTAAGTTTGGCAATTATTGGATTGACCTTTGAGATGTTGAAATTATTTCTCTAAGGGACTCCCTTCCTCTTTTTGGGAATTCCACTAATAGATTATTCATTAGTCTTTCTTCCTATATAACTTCACTTACTATCACATCCCTTTGTTTCTATTTTTGCTTTCTTGTAAACTGATATACATCATCTTCCCTTAAACTCCCTCTGTCCCACTATGTTTGTCATAATTGACTTTTTAGAGTCAGACTTGTAAATATTTTACCATCATTTTCTTATAAAATACAATGAATTTTAAAACTTTAAAACTTGTGACAAAAAAAATAATATCATAAAAGTTTTAAACTATGATTTTATAAAAAAATTAAAATAATTTTATTTCAGATAAAATAATGATCAAACATGCATCTTGGAGATAACAAAAAGTCCACCATGACAATCATAGCACGAAGGGATTATATTTTAAGGCTATAGACATTTCTTTTTTTAGTGTATTATTCGGCTAATTTGCATGGATAATGTCATTTTATAATCCATCAACTCCTTTAGCTTAGATTAACAACATTACCTTCAATGCCTTAGTGTTGAAGCGAGAGACATAATGTTTGAGGGATTGTCCTTCTTTCTGAGATACTTGCTCTAAATCTTTATCCTTATCTTTAATGAGTACTATAAGTGAATCGGATGATGAAGCTTTTCTGCCAGCCTTTTGAAAGAACTCATGCTTCCTTCTCCTAAACTACTAACATAGTAGTTGCTCCTTCTAGTGACCCCTTGAATGATTTACACAACACTTCATCACTAGTGATTTAGAGCTATACTTGTAAACCCATATATTTGCACTATAAAATCTGCCCCGTTAATAAGAGCCCATATATTCAAACCGCGTCTAAATCAGACCTCAAACAGACTCAAAAAACCTAAAAAATTGAACCAAAATAGACTGGACCGGACCCAGGAATATCAGGCCCAAACGTATGCATTTAGCCCTAAACCCACACATTTTGGCCCATATACACGTGTCTCAATTTCCTGACTTTTCCAACACAGTTTTCTATAAATTTGACCATCCGGATCAATTTCCATGGACTTTTAAGACAATTTTTTGACATCTTTTCAGACACTTTTTATATATTTTCATATGCCAAAATCACACAGAAACACTCTAAAATATAAAAATTTCACCATAAACACTTAATTTCTGGCAATTTCTACAAGACATAAAGTTCAATATTCACAAGTCTCGCTCTAGTCAGACGCTAGACAGTTCTCTCCAAGCACAATGGGGACACGATTCGAGTTCATCAATCCACCAATCCCAAAATCTCATAAGCCAAAGGTAAAAATAGTACAATATTCCTTTCTTTGATTTTGAATAAAGCCCTTAAACTGATAGTCATTTTTACACTATCAAATTTTATTTTTCTGAAATGATTCAAACAAAAGCCCTAAAAATGACTAAACAATTTCACATTAATCAAAATCAATTCTTATTAATCAAATATTGAATTAATTAATAGCCTTTTTGGGTTAATTCTTTTAAAATAAAATGAATTAACTTCTAAACAAATCAACCAACCAACCCACTGTTTTTCAGACAAAACTCCACCCTTCGCAAGATGGGAGAACAACGTGGGGTTTGATTCCCATTTAAAGGGATACATTGGCAAGATTGTTCAAAAAGCTTCAACTCTAAAAATCCTTTTTCCTTTATTTTTTTTCTTTTATTTTTTTTTCTATTATTATTTTAATTTATGTATTACTTTTATTGCCATTGTTTGTATTATTATTTTGCTCAGATTTGTAATTAATTTTGGGGAATATGTGTCGTTGCTAGATCTATGGATTGGAGAGGGGATCCCCTATTTTCTTGCGATTTTGAATGTAATTATTTTATTATTTCTCACTTTGGAGATGTGTGCCTTTCCTAGAACCCCTTCGGTCTTAAGGAAGGACCCCTATTTATTTTTCATTTCTTTATTGCTTTCCATTTATTTCTGTCATCCATCACATTAATCCTACCCATGCATCATACTTGATATGATTTAATTGATCATTCATCATGAAAGTATGCCATGCAAACACAAAAATTAAATTTAAACCGAAACCATACATGCTTTTCTTAAGCCAAAATTATTTAGAAATTGGAAAAATCTATTTTCTAAATGTTTTTATCAAATCATGAATCCCCGAACTTAATTATGGTTCGTGGCTTGCCTTTTCTAAAATTAATTGGGTAAAATATCATATTTTTCTAAAATGGAATTCAAAATAGTTTCTTGATCACCTAGAAAAATAATTTTTCTAAAGATAAAATGGTGACTCAAACACCTTCACATGTGAACCTAACAATTCAAGTAGAGTTTACCAAAGTGAGAACCACTTAACCGCGATGCCATGTACAATCTGACCCCACGTGGTCGGTTTCCTCAAGTTATAAACTCAAAAGAATGCTGACAGCTGCCCGGGGTTCAGACGGTGCTTCACAGTACTACATTCTTATAGTCCATCGTGTGGGTTGTTAGATCCATTGAGCCATTGTATCTTATGATGGTGGGATGTTTGAACTTTTCAGACATCTGAAATTTTGTGATTCCCTTTGTGAAAGGGGATTTTAGTGCTAAGATAAGATCTTTATTTGATGAAATATTATTTCTCTCTCATGCTAAGTCTTTCATGTACCTTTATGCAATTTCCTTCTTCAGTTGTAGATCATATTGACTAAAGGCCTCTCTCCCTCTCTCTCTCTGAGAGTTAAAGTAAACATAAGAAGCTCTCCTCCCTTACTCCTCATGCCTATGATTGTAATACAACTCCTTTTGCTTTTCTCTCTCCTTTGTACCTTCTTTCTCCAAACTCTCTCATCTTAGCTTGAGTATTCTCTTTTCCTTCTCCTCCATTCTTCCTTTTTTTTCCATCTAGGTTCATCTCTCTTCCAAGGGACAATTGTACTCCTCTAATTATCCCACGATAGACCTTATTCTTCTAAGGACATTTTATTTCCTTCCTTTTTACCTTCTTTCTTTTATAGTTCTATGTGTCTCTTTGCTGGTTGTTGTCTATTGTTCAGTCCCTGTGACCATGAGAGCATTTTTGTCCTAAAGAATTTTGATTTGGAGTGTCTGAATGGTTAAGGCTAAGGTATTTAATAATGTATGTTTGTGGATAGGTTTGGTTAAAAGAGATTTTATAGGGTGGAGGAAGATCGTGTAGTAGGAGCAACTGGAGTTAGATTTTATGAGAGAATAATGCTGAGAATTCATAAAGAGGAAGAAAGGTCTATAAGTATAGGTTATAGAGAACTAGGGTGGTTCCTTCTGGTGTGTTAGTTTGAGAAATTAGAGTACTTGCTAGAGGAGGTTGTAATATTAGAGGATTTAGTGTGTGGTTACCTTCACAGATTGTTTTCATAAGCCTTAAACTAAATAGTAGTATGCAAGTTTGTTACTTGGATAAGAAGAAAGAAAAGATAGTTTAACTATAACCAGGAGAAGAACAAAAAGTAGGTAAGGAGATTAAAGTGGACGTTTCCAATAGATTATGCCAATTTGATGAGCCTTTAGACTCTAAATATATTGTTGGATCAATTTCTATGAGTTTGGTACTTCAATAAGCTTGTAAGATGAAATATAAGTTCATACGACAAAGCAGTGTGCTTAGCATAAACCCTCCGACCTTCAAGTGGTAAAGTGGTATGAGTCTCTGAACATGAAGTGGTAACTAAACCTGTGAAAGTGGCAAAATGGAGATTATGATTTTTTTTATAGAGAAGAGTTTAGATCATTTACCTGTGTAGAAGATGAGCCATTATATAGTAACTTTTAAAGGATAATTTGGCCAAAGGATTAACCTGCGAAATGAATTTTGTCTCCTGGTTGTTAGTTGGGATCCCTGGCAAATTATATATTTACTGGGTTAGAAGAAGATCCAAACTTATGTCAGAATATGAACATTGATGTTGGAAAGGTGCTTTTTTTTATGGTTGGTGCCCAAAGACATGTTTCCTGACATGGGCGTGTTCAGGTAAGGTGGTTGACGTCAACTACAGTATGTTTGCTCTTACATAAGATCTCTATAGTAATTTTTGGGTCTTCGTTCTTAAGACCATTATCATAAGGGCTTGATTGGTAAATAGAAATATGGAAATGGGATTAGAAATCAGCTAATGAAAATATATTTAAGGGATTTGGCAAAATATATATATATATATATATATATATATATATATATATATATAATAAGAGAATGACAATTAAAATATAAATTTCATTTATTCTTGTTCCCATAACTTCTTTAGTATAAACTAGATAATACTTCAGACGATGCTCTAGGCTTATTATTATTATTTTTACATAAAAAGTATTTTAATAATATTTTTAATGAATAGTTTAACATTAATATTAATAATAAGACAATAAAAGGAAAAAAATGAAAACTCTTATATTTTTTACTCATAATTTTATCCATTAATTTATATTATCTTGTTCTCTATCTTATTTTATATTTTATTTAATTTAGAAATAAATTAGAATAATAATTCAATATTTAAATCTTATAATTCATATTCATTCTTTAACTAAAATTATTTATTAATGATAAATGAGTAAAAATATAACTTAAAGGTGGAGAACTAACTCAACCAATAGGCTCCCTTAGACATCTTATCTAAGCATTTCAAGATTATGCGAAAAAAAAAAGCCATATAAAGACTAACAAAGTAAAATGAATAGAAATTCAACTAATAATATAATAGAATAGATAAAAAAAAAAAAAAGCTACATAACTAAAACCACAAATTAGAAAATGACACAATTTGAAATAGAAGATAGTACGCTCAAACCTGTGAGAACAAAAAATAAAAATAACCAAATCAGTACCTTGTTAAAATTATAAATTTTCTAAAATTATCATCATTTTTAATATTTATAATAATTAATTATATAAATCTATATAAAAGTTATTATATGAATTTATCTAGATTTATAAACTTAATTAAAAAAATTAGAGTTAAGGGAAAAATTAAGCTAATGGTTTAGAAGGAATACAAGTGTAAAAATAGATAATGGCAATAAACTTTATATCATTTAATAATTTTCATGCATCGTCAAATAAAGGTAAGAACTAATAGTTAGTTCCAAAATAAATGTTGAGTATATTAAGGTTAAGATTACATACTAATTTCACTCTTCAAATTAAATTGTGAAACACTTCCTTAAAAACTACTTTCTTCGTAGTGTTGTATGTCCAACCATCCTGGTCACAAATTAATATTTTCAATTCACTCTTGCTTTTCACCTTTGAGACAGTTATGTAAAATTGGCCATGTGAGAGAGATTGTCCTTGACTTTTATTAATCGTTATGGAAAAGCAAACAACCAATGGGAACTGTCTTCGTTAGAATTTGAAAGGCAACCCGAGAGCTAAAGGTGTTAAGATGAACTGAGGAATAAAAACTTTATGGCCAATATTGCTTCCACAAAATATTTTTGCTTCTATCATATAATTTTCCAATTGGGTGACTATCAGTCTCATGTTATTACATAAA
Organism: Codiaeum variegatum; assembly: GCA_948294925.1. Taxonomy (NCBI): domain Eukaryota; kingdom Viridiplantae; phylum Streptophyta; class Magnoliopsida; order Malpighiales; family Euphorbiaceae; genus Codiaeum; species Codiaeum variegatum. Next base: position 2,227 of record CAOJBK014342863.1, on the reverse strand, counting down.
CCAGAATACTGATCTATATTATGAAGCAACATTACAGGAACTCCAATCTTCAATATTAGCTTTTGGTTTGGCATGCCAGAAGATGTAATACTATTTAAAAATTATAGTGTGTAAACATCTTCATAACTGTCATTATTTTCACTATCTTTACATGCACTATCGAAACTTAGATATGTTACTTTCTCGCTCAGCCATAAAGATATTACATACTCAGTGACCTTGTTTACACATCAAGTGTAGGAGTAAGGATGACCGATTTTACCAGTCATTTTTTCTTTCTGATTTTTTTTGTGTATTTAGAACTGGACCATTGGCTAGATCATTGTTCAACCGGTCTATTCGGGCAGTCCAGTCATGTTTTAATAATTAAATCATCTTTTTTACTTCCATTTTTAAAATAATCTCTTTTTTTAGAAGTTTTTAATTAAAATAATTGAATATTTTAAATAAAAATATTCCATATATATATATGTGTGTTCTAAATTTGAAATATTCATATTCTATTTTATTACAAATCCAATAAACAATAATTTTAGTTTGAAAATAATAAATTATAAAATTTGAAATAGTAAATTCCTTTAATTTTAGAATATTCTGTTTATAAATTAAAAAAAAAAAGTAATTAGTGGTATTAATTTTACAACAAAAAGAAAAAAAAAAGTGGTATTAATGATTTATTAAAAATAAAATAATAAAGAAATAAAATATATCTTTCCAACATTTAATTTTAGCAAATTGGAGAATAATAATAATGTGAGTTTAACTTTCTGTCTTAGTAAAAGACGACATTTATTAAAAGAGGAGGAATACTTCTTGTTGTGTAGTCCACAAAATCATTTCGGTCCATTGGGCTTCCTTTTTTTTTTTAAATGACATTTGTTCAACAAATTCATCCAATATTATGTAACTCATAATTTTTTTATTGATACAAAATTATTTTAAAATAACATTAAATTTTTTTATTAAAATTAGTTAATTAATTTCAACTGTAAAAAAATTTCAATCGAATTCACCTGCTATCACACAATTCAATGTTGATTCTTTTTATTTGCTTATCATCGTTGATGCTTACTTCTACATCTCCAATAGCAGTAAGTTATCTAATAACACCTGAAAAAAATATAAATATTAAAAATATTTATATTAATTTAAAATTTTATATTTTGATTAAAACTTAAAAACTTACCTATTAAATAGGAATTATTAATATTTTTTGAGAAATTTAATCAAATAGAATAATTTGTAATCTGCCAGGGAAAGAAGTATCGTCTAACTCTTTTACAGAGGTAGAATATAAAAAATTAATCTTAAATTGATGTTTAGCAACTCTAAAGGAACCACCATTCATACTGATAACAAAATCATAAAGATTTTTTGCTCTTTCAATAACTTTTGAAATTTCTTTTAAAAAAACTCTTTTGATATTTGCTTGTATTTCTTCATCCTAAAATAAAATAAACAAATAAAAAAAAGATTAGACTTTTCAATACTAATAAAAATAATTATGAGAATTATGGTCGAAAAATAAAAAGAATTAACACTAATACTATAAAAATATAAAATGAATTATTATTCATATTTTATATACATTTTCATTTAGTAAAACTATTTCAATGCTATTGATGAAATCATTAATGAAATTTGGCATTTTTCACTACCGAATTATTTTAATCTTAATTTTCCATGCCTCATTAATAGGAATAATATTTTTTCAACAAAATCATATTTTTTCCATGACAAACCAAAAGAAAAAGAACAAAAAAAAAAGTAAAAACATAATAGAGAAGACTAATACTAAAAAATATGTAACTTGTTTCTATAACAATAACTAATTTATAAGTTTAGAATTGATTCATTCTCTTATTTATAATTAAATCATTTTGCTTATTTAAATTGATTTTTTATATTTTAACTTGATTTTATTTAAAATATATCGATTGGTTCTTTTTCTAATTTAATAAGATTGATTTTATATTTAAATTATTAACAAATATTTTTTAAAATCCAATAAATAATAAATAGAAAAATAATGATATGAGAATTAATTTAGTACTGGTTATCTTTTAAAAATATTTTTTTCTTAAATTGTAAGTGTTTTTTTCCTATTGTTTAGACAATATAAAGTACGAAACTTTTTTCAAATTTCTGAAATGAAAATTTTCTAATTTATATTCTAATTTCTGCAATGGAAAATAAATTTATTTATTATTTTAATTTTTATTTAGTT
>CAOJBK014342852.1:0-12679 GCA_948294925.1 Codiaeum variegatum | reverse complement strand
CTATAGAATACTTAAGGGACATATATACGTTCGATACTAGGAATGTATCCACTTAAAGAACATATATACTAAAGCCAGTTAGGTTTTCGTTTACATTCACATGCTGAGTGTAAGCTCTAGGGCATACACTGCTAACACACACATCTAAAGATATTGAAACCATCAATTACATCAAGGGAGTAAATTCTTTAGAACAGAGTTTGAAAACTTCTAGAAGACAAATGGCATAATATTAAATATCCCTTTTGGAATTCCATAACCAAATGGTATTTCTAAAAGAGATCGTACCCTATGAGATAAGGTACATTTAATAATGAACTATAAATGTTGGAAATTTCTTTATTGAGATCAGCAAGTGAGATATGAGATATGGTACAATTACAAGTCTTAAGTCTGTTAAGATTTGGGGTGTTTAGCTCAAATTAAAAGGCTAAGAAATATGATAGCTGGATGAGAAATCTATTTAAAAAAAAAGTTTGTTACATATCCTAAAGGCGTTTTAAGTTTCTATCATTATCTTCCAGAGGTAAACAAGTGTTGTTAGCTAGGTTATCCTTTTCTTGAGAAAGTGTTTCTTCAAGAGAATGACATAGATAGGAAGATAATATAGGATGAATTGTCATCCAGAGAGATCCAACAAAATGGTCAAGTAAAATTGATCAACCCCGTGAATAATTTTTTAGTTAATGATGTTTCCACACAAAAGGAACTCGAAGGGTTAGTAGTGTATCTCACCTAGATACAAGTTTCTTCATAGGAATGTACAAGAGTTGTTCATTTATGAAGAAGTTGATCAAGAGTTGATCTTACTAGAATTAAGGAAACTATATGAGATATAGATTATTCAAAATGGTAAAGGCTATGAAATTTAAATTGATTATGTGTATGCAAACCAAATATGTAAACTTATAAATTCACCAAAGGGGTGATTCCCTTAGGATAAAAGGAATTTAAAGTGAGAGATTGGCACAGGTGAAAACGTGATAACTTTATATGTAGACCAAGTATGTGGACTTATAAATCTACCTAAGGGATGATTCGTATAGGATAAAAGGAATTTCAGGTCAAGGATTGGCGCATACGGAGATATCCTAATGTTTAAAGCAAATATTATAGTAAAAGCATTTTTCTATGGGAAAAGTTACCATTAGGTAACCTACTTTCCAAAGCTATGCTTAGATCTATTATAATTTTATTAGCAACTACAATGCAATATGATTATGAGATTTGACATGAGATGTCAATATCACTTTTTTATTGGAGACATTAAGAGAACATTTTCATGGAACCATCTAAAGGTTGAGAACCTAAAGAAAGTTCCAAAGTGTGCAAGCTTTCTTAAGCAAACTTTGAGGAACTAGATTCGTTGCCTTTGATGAGGCAATCAAATAGTTTGATTTAATCAAGTACCTAAATGAATCTAAATGTACAAGAAGGTTTGTGGGAGCTTACTTAACCATGCAATAGTAATAGTGTTAACTCACTTTACTGTGCAATAGTGTTAGTGGGAGTTCACTTTACTGTACAATAGACTTAGTGGGAACTCACTTTACTTGTACTAAATGTGGATGACATTTATTAATTGATAAAAACATTCACATGCTCATTAAATATGAATGACTGTTTATCCTAAATTTTTCATCCATGTGACTTAGGAGAGATCACTTATATTTTTGGAATTCAAATCTATGAGATAGATTAAAAGAGAACAATAGGTTTCTCCAAAAGTTAATACTTGGAAAGGTGTTGAAGTGTTCAACATGTTGGTTTCCAATAAGGGATAATTGTACTATTAGTATGACTAACATACATATATCTAATCCAGGATGAAATCACTGGGTCTTGGTCAAAGTAATCCTTTGGTACTTGAAAAAGTGCTAAGGATTTAATTTTGACTAAATGGAGAAAATAATTTGAGGATTGATGGATTCACAAAAGTGGAAGAAAAAGAATAAATCTTTGGATTTGTTTTAACCTATAATAGAGGAGCAGTTTACTGGAAGAGTTCCAAGAAATGAATTACTGTAAACTCTATTATAGATGCCGAGTGTTTTACTGCATAAGATGTTGCAAATTAAAAGTGTTTGGATTTAAAGTTCATAACAGAACTAAGTCTGGTTCCTACCATTCAATCACCAATTTCTCTTTACTGGGGAAGGAATGGAGCCATTGCTCTAGTAAAGGAACCAAGATCTCACTAGAAATCCAAACACAAAGAAAGGCAAAAACATGTATTTGGATAAGGTCATTGGGACATGAAAGGCAGAAAATTGTGTTAGTTGGTAACATAATATATCCGTTGACTAAAGCTATCAGTGAACTAATAGTTAGACTTCCATCTTCAAAAGATGAGTCTTAGACACTGAATTATTTAGCTATAGATTAGCTCTAGTGCAAGTGGGAGATTGTTAGCAGTGTATGCCCTAGAGCTTACACTCAGCATGTGAGTGCAAGTGAAATCCTATCTGGTATTAGTATATATGCTCTTTAAATGAAAACATTCCTTGTATTGAACATATATACTATTAATAGAGTATGCCCTAGAGCTTACACTCAGAATGTGAATGTAAACAAAAATCTAACTGGCTTTAGTATATATGTTCTTTAAAAGAAAACATTCCTTGTATTGAACTTATATATGTCCCTTAAGTATTCACTATGGAATCTATTCTCAAAGAGTTTGAGAATATGAGTGACGGATTGCTCTTTATCATATACTTTATAAGGTTGTTCATGGTCATAGGGTTATTAATAGGGACATCATTAATCAAGAAGATTATCACCCTTGTTTTCATCTATGATAAGTATGAGATACTTATTAATATGGAGGAAATGAGTCTTATGCTAAGACATGTGATATCGTGACAACATATAAAAATTACTCATGAGATGAGTAAGTTGAACAGTGATGTTAAATGATGGATACATAGGTCTTTACCACTAGTCAATATCGCATCATCTAGATCATTATTGTGCATATAATCCTTAGACTTGAGGTGATATGTTATCTGATATGCTGGTGGCTACGGTTTGTTACTACTTACATACCAATGCTACTCATGTATTTATATATGGCATGTGGTTGCCATAATTAGTGGTTTATTGGGATAAGTTATCTCCCAGTAGGGATTCATTAACTTGGGTAAACAACGATGGAATCCTATGACTTCTGATTATTCTTGAAGTGCAAATCCCTGACCAAGGTGGATAAGGTTCATAAGAAAGTGTTTCTAGTTGAAACTGAGTTTATCGAGAACTGGAACTAGATAGAGGTCATATGATCTAGCATATAGGGTTGGATTATCCCATGACCCTAGAAAATATCGAGAATCTGTAATGTAGGGATTTGAGTGCATGCTAATTTTGATCGAGAGGTCCATGCAATGTCAATGATATGATCACCGACATTCATTTCTAATTAGGTAGTCATGATATGCAATGCTAGGCATCATTCATGACTTATAGGACTAAATATGAAATGGGGATTCATATATTAGTAAAAAAATGGAGTTTTCTTTATCCTATTGCTAATTAAAACATGAACCTTGTAGGTCACACACCGTAAAGCAATTGCCAAATAAAATATATAAAATTATATTAATAATTAATTGAAGATTAAACTTGAAATTAAATTTACAAAGACCCTAGCATGTCTTGAAGTTTAATTCATAAAGGGTCCATTTCAATTAAGTCATGATTTCTATGAGATATAAACAAAGCAGACTACATAGAAATAATTTAGACTAAATAATGATTAAGCTTTATCATGAGATGATTAACTTAATATGATAATTAAGATGTGTAGATATTCCCAACAAATTTGGTCCATTTGAAATAATCTATTGGGAAATCATATTTTGCGCCATTAAAATTGGCCCCATAATAAAAGTCCATAGGTTCAAACCGTACTCAAATCGCACCTGAAATGAATCTAGAAAATTTTAAAAATGAATTGAATCAGATTGCGTCAGACCCAGAAAACTGGGGCCAAGCATCAGGCCCAATACGCATGCACCAGAGGCCTTATGCGTATGTAAAGCATCTTATACATGTGTATAGGCTCTTAGCGTGCGTAAACCCCAAATATCGTGTGTTTTGGCTCTAACACATGCGTAAGGATTCTGACATGTGGGGTCTACTTTCTAACTTTTTCGACTTGGAGTTTTTTTATAAATTCGACCTTCCGACACTCAGCTTGATATACGGTTTTACACCCCAACAAATGTCAAAACTTTGCCAAAATACTCCCAAAATTCCCTAAACACTAAAATTCCACCTAAATTCAGAAAAAATACATCACACAATTCAATTCTACCTAGCACTCAAGAAGACATTTCTGAGTTGATTCAAGTCCAACTCTCAAACCGTCTTCTCCGAACATAATAAAGACACATTCTGGGTTCATCAAGCCATTCCATTCACAGGTTCTGAATAGTACAATATTCTTTTCTTTAGTTTTGAATAAATCCCTTAAACTAACTAGGCATTTTTACATCATAAAAAATCATTTTTTTTAAATGATTCAATTAAAAGTTCTAAAAACGGACTAGGCAATTTCACTTATCAAAAATCAATTATTTATTAATCAAACCCTGAAATCGATTAATAACCTTTTTTGACTAATTTTTCATAAATTAAAAATGAATTAGCTTCTAAACAAATCAACCAACCCATCTACTATTTTCAAAACAACCCCACCCTTTATGAGAAGGGAGAATGAAGTATGGTTTGATTCCCATTCAAAAGGATACGTTTGCAAGCTTGTTCAAAAGGCTTCAACTCCGAAAATTATTTTTTTTCCTTTTTATTTTATTTCTATTTTTATTTATTTATTCTATGTTATGTAATTTTTTATTCATTGATTGTATTTGTTTATTATCATTTGCCGTTTGGATTTGTAATTAATTTGGAAAATATGTACCATTCCTAGATCTATGGACTGGATAAGGAATCCCCTATTTTCTTGCAATTTTTAATGTAATTATTTTATTTTTTCTCACTTTTAGGGATATGTGCCTTCCCTATAACCCTTTTGGGCTAGAGGAAGGACCTTTGTTTAATTTCTTGCTATTTTTATCGCTTTCCTTATTTACTGCCATTCATACTATTTCATCTCCTCATGCATTCATTCTGGTATGCAATAAATCGGTTCATACATCATGAAAGTATACAATGCATTTATGAAAACTTATTTTTGACTAAATTCATACAATAGTTTTTAAACCAAAGTTGTTTAGAAACTGGAAAAATCTATTTTTTGAACATTTTTATCAATCACGAATTTTCAAACCCAACTACGGTTCGAGAACAACATTTTCAATAAAATTGGGTAAACAATAAGGTTTTTCATTAAAATTGGAGTTAAATGGTTTCTTGATCACCATTAAAAATTAATTTTTTCTAAATATTGAGTGGCGACTCACACTTTTACACTTGCACCCAACAGACTCATAAGGGGTTCACCTAAGGTGGGACTTGTAAAAATCTAAACACCATGTGCAATCTAACCCCACATGGTCACTTTTCTTGAGGCTAGAAACCTGAGGCACACTGGTGGCCCATAGGGTTGGATGGGACCTCACAACTGGCAACTCCACTAGAGACGTTTAAAACTGACAAAACTAAGTGGATTATTTTATGATAAAACAACTTTAGCTTAAAAACTATATGGATTTGGTTTTCATCCATCAATTAAAATGGTCCTTTATCTTTAGGAAAATAAGGGTAGAAAGTAACATCGAGTGAGCTTCCTTACTTGGGATTGCTTTGCCAATAGTGAAATCACCCACTCCAAGGAATACCCTCTGATCCTTTCAGTTGGGATAACGAGGTTGCACATAGCTGCTTGGCCCACATGAACCTCTTTTATTCCCATATGGTTTGGTATATCGCACCTCTAGTCTCTGAAGAATCTTCAACACCACCAAACTCTCATGTAATGATTAGAGTTGACCTTAGGTCCCATGTACCCTAAAACCTCTTAAATTACTATCATCATAAAACTTTTTTCATCCATGCATACATGTATCACTACATAAAAAATACTTAAGCCAAGTGAACTATTCTAGAAATGTTCTCCAAAAACCTACCTTTCCTTTTTCATACCAACCTGCCTGCCATTAGCCTACTATTTCAAAAGTCGATACCCTACCTTTTCTCTATCCAAAGGTCATCATATTAAACACTAGACATATCCCACTTGCTTCCATTGCTGTTGATGGCACTGTAACTGCCATTACTCCACCTGCTAATGTTACCACCATGATCATTGAAATCCTCAGAAAATAAGATGAAGCCATGAAAATGCAATAAGAGACAATGACTGCAAAGATGCAAGCTTAAGAACACACTATCCTGGTAAAGTCTAATCTATGATGGCTCATATTAGGGTCCAACTAGCCAATCATGTATCCACCTCATAAAACTTGAGGAAATAACCTATTACTAAAGATGTGGTTATTTTGCCTCTACAAAATAACGTGGAACCACTACCTGTGCGGCCCCACCAGAATGGCCTGCGGGATTTCCCAGAGCAAGTGTGCTTTGCATCCCAGAGGAAAAATTTTGGATTGCTGTCCCCAACGTCGTGAATTATGGATCGAGTTCCCACATTTATGCATCAACATGTGCCCATAAGAGTGCACATTGTGTGTGAAGTGTTAGAGTTGCCAACTATTACTTATAGAAAAATCTGTTTTATTCTAAGGTGATTAAGAAACCTTTTGATTTAACTCCATTTTTAGAAAAAGTTTAGTTTCCATCCAATTGGAAAAGCTAATCCTTTTGAAACTAAAAGGGTTTCGGGGTTTTGTGATCAAAAAAACATTTTAATAAAATAGTTTTATATAATTTTAATTAAAATGAGATTTTGGACCACAAATCATGAAAGTTCAGTTAAAAGATATTTTTCGTGTATACATGAACAAGATTATCGAATGAATGCATGAGCATGCCAATTATGCAAAATGACATCCATAAACCAATAAAGAGAAACGATTTTGCCAGGGGTCCTTCTTGTAGCCCACTTCAGGTTTAAGGGAAGGCATAGTGCCCTAAATAAAATGATAAAAATTAATTACAAGAAAAACAAGGGAATTAGGGGATCTTCTCTCCAGTCTTATGATGTGGGAGGAGCACACATTCCCTAAAACATACATCAAGCAATATATATGTAATCAAACATTACAGTTGAAACATACACTAGCAAACAGAATGGAAATACACAAATAATAATAACAATGAAAATAAACAAAACATAAATAGTAAGAATAACAATTTTGGAGTTCAAGCGTGAAAGGCATGCCAACGTATCCCTTTTAATGGGAATCAAACCCCACGTCGTTCTCCCTTCTCACGAAGGGTGGGGGTTGATTTGGTAACAAGAGGGATGGTTGTTGGTTCAATTGCTAATCGATTTTAGATTGTAAAAATAATTATCCTACAGGCTATTAACCAACTCTGAAGTTTGAGAAAAGTAAAATTGCATTTTGATTTTGAGTTTTGCCTAAATATATTTTAGGGCTTGTTTGTTTTAATTATGAAAAGATATTCATAAAAAGAAATTATTTTGAAAATATGCCTTAGGTCTAAATGAAAGGGCTTAAATAAAATTAGTTTCAAGATTAGATGATAAAAGAAATACTGTATCGTAATACCTTTTTGCGCAATTCAAAAATTGAAGGTTCTAACGGTTTGATAAAGCCTGAACATGTCTCTGTTGTGTTTGAAGAGTGTTGATGGATTTTATGGACTGATTAGAAGTGAGCTGGATCAAATTCTAATCAAACAAATTGATTGTACATATCGTCTGTAACTGGTTCATCTGAAATGTTTGTGCCTGAGATTCACGTTCTAGAGGCTCGGATTGATGTAAAATGATGTAATCTGTTATTTGGAGAGTTTTTTTTAGAGTATTCTATCATCTGAAAAAATTTGTAAAAAGGTCTGAACCCTAGCTCTATTATAGAAGGTCAAATTTATAAAGAATCAAATAAAAAAAAACCTAAAATTTGCAAGGCGCGTGAAGGGCTTGATGAATGCGTTAAGTGCTTAACACATGTGTTTTATCCGTCATGCATGTTTCTTGTCATTTACACATGGGTCTTTTCCTTTTGGGCCTAGTTCTGTCTTGAGCCTGATTTTTTGGGTTTGGTTTGATTTAGTCCAATTCAATTTTTAGGGTTTTGTAGGCTCATTTGATGTTCGATTTAAGCCCGGTCAGATTCATTGGGCTCATATTAACGGGCCAAATGCAATGGTGCCAATATGAAAGTTCACAAATATCCCCCTTTGCAATCATGATCGTACAGACATGACTGCTGAGTGTGAATGGAATAAAAGTAGTAGTTGAAAATTTTGCTTATAAATAGGGCTTCTTCTTTCATTTCTTTCCATAACTTGCAGTTTGCTTTGATATTTTTCTGAAAATCTCTCTTCTTATTCCTTTCTATTTTGGAGAAAAAGATATTCTTTGAATGATACCGATTTCGAAAATCGATGAGGAGGAAGAAGATTGGTTTGCCCGTTTGAGTGAGTCTCTAGGAGCAGAGCCTATTCCAGATTTTGACACTCTGTCACATGGTAACTTAGTGAGCAATTTATAATTCAAATATTCTGTGGACAATTTATTTGGAGATATTCTTGTCTAATTTTCTGATTCTGAGGTGGTACCCTTACCAAAGACCATTTGATGATGGACAGAGTTCTGCCACCTACCCCTCTCAACTCAGATTTGTTAGAGAGGTGTCAAACGCATGTGAGTTGACTCGATTTTCCCCTAGTATGTATTCCTTATCGCTCATTTATTTTTCTGCACTCACCTTTTTTTATGCACTATTTGTCTCATATTTTATTCTTGCAAAACAAAATAGAGTTAGAAATAAATGGAATTAAAAATTACTAAGGATAGAATGAATACTCAAAGGATGGCCAGTTTAGCCAGAGGGGCAGTAGATCTCGCGTGATCAAAGTGATTGAATTCTAGAAAACCTATGTAAAGGTGGTAGAGATAGTGTCCCGTGCTAACCTAAATGGTTGGCTATAGTTAGACCTAGAGCATAGTCCTGATAGATCTTTGATTTTTCCCTTGCTAAGAGGTGGTGGCCAACCACTAACACTTTCCATTTGCCTATGGGGGAGATGACCATGACCCTTTTAGAGAGGTCTTGATGGACTAGGATGCGGTTTGGACGTTGCACCATGGTTTTTGATTCTAGGGCCAGACAGTGTCATGAGCTAGGAGTCTTGCAGGGGGAGAGATTACCAACTAGTGGCCTGGGGTAGATTAGAAGGAATAGTCTCCTAAACCGTCTTGATCAGATGGGCCAGTGGTTTGATCATTATAATATGGACTAGTTTGCTCAGGTCTGCCTTCTGATCATTCTGTTGATCATCTTACTATATGATGAGTCGGGTTACGTTTACTTGAAGATTTGATCCTAACTTATGGACTTGGATGACCTCGATGAGTATGACTGGGCTGGTGCTACTCTGGTTGCGGCATATAGAGGCATAGGCAATTTGGCCATGCTTTCCTTGACTAGCATTCCTTCGACTGCCATCATTTGGGAGGTCAGTATTTCCCCTGATGATTATTTTGCTTCTAATTTTATTGATTTGTACTAAACTGTCAGTCTATTTTGCAGTTATAGTCGTTCTCCCACTTTGGCAAACTTGCCCCCAGGATGGTGTTATGGGACCCAATTCTTTCTCCACTTGGGAGGATGTGGCATAGAGAGTCATGGTTGTGCAAGAAGGGGACCTTCTGGTTTTTTCATTACCGTCACATCTTAGCAACTACGACTCAGGTAATGTTCAAGTGTCTTATCCTTGTGTTATATAACAGATTTTTTATTCTTTATTTTGATTATTTCAGGTTGTATGGTAGTTTTTTTATAGAGTTGCTATTGAGGAGGCTGGTTGGGATGCTGTGGTTATTATTGCCACCCATAGGCGTATTATACTAGGGCCGACTATGCTGATGGAGTTCTTTTAGGGAGAATGTGAAATGGCCCAGTCAGGTGGTGATAGGGTAGTACCTTCCGATCCTTCTTTGAAGATGAGAAAAGAGATATATGTTGTTTATCGGGCTTATTGGAGAGTTGAGAGAGCTTGAGAAGACTTTCAGTTGCCTACTACTTCATATGTTGAATTTCTGATATGTAGGCTAATGGTCGGGATGCCCTCATTCTGTGTAGATTATGTTCCTATTCAAGAGGGATGCCATGTTACTACTAGACGGAGGCCTTGGACTCAAATCATGAGATGGGAAGTGCCTTATCAGAGCCCAGTTTATCTAGCATGAGAGCTTCCTCATCTTATATGCCTACTAGCTCCAGTCAATTGTGGAACTTTATGTCACTGACTAATGACCACGTGGCTTACACTGATGTTGATGGCTTGACTGAGGTGTAGTATTTTAGGCATGGTTATTTGACCAGAGTCCAAAGGATGGACTTCGACCATCTTCCTTCGACATTATGTTTTATGACTTACAACTTTGACATATGTTCTACTTTTTATACAACTTCTAATTTACGTCCATAATAGTAGGTTCCTGGCTTTGTTCATGGACAAAGTATGGATAACTTCCTGAGGTTCACTTTTAGCCTGAACACTACTCTATCTGCTATGAGTCTGAGGGATGCCAAACGGGAGAAGCGGTTTGTCAGACATCGTGGGGTACTGCCAAAGCCCAAGGAGGAAGAGGAGAAAGCAACTTTTGAATCCGAAGATGATCTTTGGCGTGGTTTATGCATGAAATGTCATTATGTTTTGTCTTTGGCTATATTTGGGCCCCAGTTCGTGGGCTTTTATAAAAATGAATTCAATTTATCATTTATTATTTTCAAGACCAAAATTTGAATTGTATGAAAAATTAAAATTCAGCCTATTTTTTGTGATTCTCTGACTTTCTAGATTTAGAAAATGTTTTGTGTTGAAAATCGAGCAAATATTGAAATCAAATTGAAACGAAACGAATTGATTATGGGGGACTAATCATAAACTACCAAGTGGCAAATGCTCATGTGAGGGCTTTCATGCATATGTGGAGGGCTTGACATATGCATTACAGCTTGGACGCATGCGTGAGGGCCAAATTGCATTTGTTTTGGCTTAAACGCGTGCATTTTACGTGCCAATTTTCCAAACTTAATTTTTCTGCCTCTTTTGCATGCACTATAAATATCCATATGATGGTGACATTAGAGTCAGAAAATCACTAGAAAAAAATATTTTTTTAAGAAAAAAAGTCAAATTATTTTTCTTCTTTTCAAACATGGAGCCCTCTTTCAGACATGCAATGCATGAATGGTGTCAGAAATTGACCAAACTGTAGATGATTAACCTCAAGAAATATGGTATGTCTATTTTACCGACTCTTAGGGGTGCAAAAAGTGATTGGGATTTTCTTAATGCCTATACACAGTTTTGGGACCTCGTTGATCATGTGTGCCATTTCGGGGCTCGTATGGATTAGATGTGTCCAACTTTTAAGGAGTTCTCTTTTTTGCTAAGTACAAATCTAGAGGCTATTCCAACTATTATAGTTGAGTAGGTAGGCTACTTTAACTCATTCAAGAGGCTTTTTTATTTGAGCACATAGGTTGCATCGGTTTTAGTGAAGGATGATTTAGTCGACCTTTCTGTGTTGGCCTTTAGGTTTTGGGAGGAATCAAAGGATGACTCCGTTTGGTTAGTTAGAAGATTGATGGCCTATGCTTTCACACTTACTATGGGTTATATATTTTTGGGTCCAATTGGCTTAGGGGCTATAAATATAGCTCACTAGATACTTTAGATAGGCGAGGGTAAGTCGATTGATGGGATGGTTTTAGCTGAGACGCTGCTATGCTTGGATTGTTGCTATAGCTCCAGAGAACCTTGGACTATCAGTCCACTTCTGCTCCGAGAATTAAGATCCCTTTATGCTTTTCTATTTTAGCATGTCTTGAAAATATTCTTATTTGTGCTATCCAACTCTCTGAATTTGGGTGAGTGATCATTTGAGGATTGTCCTTGGACATGATAAACCAGAGTATTCTACAGCTTGGTACTATACTAAGAAGGTTGTCTTTCACCTAGATTCTGAGCAAGAATGGGTTAGCTAGCTTCAGAGCATAATACCTCTAATTACTTTTAAAGGCTTGATTAGTACACTATCAAGTGGTTCATTCCAAGGAGCCAAGGTTTCAAGCACACGTATTTACTCAAATTTCATTATGTGGCTTGGTATCAGGCTATTAGAGTTCTTTATCAGATTGGACATAATGAGGATGTGCCTCCAGATAGCCCTTTGTTTGAGGTAACTATTGTGGATGAAAAAGTGGATAGAGTTATTTTCTCATGTTGGATCAAAGATTACTCAAGGGCCATGATAGTTCCTGTGATGATTACGCTAAATTTGCATAGTATATTGCATGGTGGATTGTAGCTTGTTAGCTAAAGGAGAAAGCCAAATGAGTTGTTATTCTGAATGAGATTAAGGGTTGAGTTTTGAGTCTATATTTTTAGAAAAAAATAAGACATTAATTTTCCTTTTTTTTTATTTTCTATTTCAAAGCTTTGTTGCTGAAGGGAAAATACAGAGTCGTGTAGCGAAAGCTAAAAAAAAAATTCCAGCACTATCCAGCGGCACTGCTGGATAGAATACTACTGGATAGCAGCACAACTCTGTCTA
>CAOJBK014342352.1:0-12013 GCA_948294925.1 Codiaeum variegatum | reverse complement strand
GCCCTTCTGATTTATTATGGATGCTCGATTGGTACACTATCAAGTGGTTTATTTTGAGGAGCCAAAGCTTTAAGTACGTGTATCTGCTTGGTTTCCAACATGTGACTTGGTACTAGGCTACCAAAGTTCTTCGTCAAATGGGGCATGATTAGGATGTGTCCCCAGATGGCCCTTTATTTGAGGTGACCATAGTGACTGATATAGTGCTAAAGTTGTTCTTTCTCATTGGATCAAAGACTACTTGAGGGCTATGTTGGTTCATGGTGAGGATTATGGCAGATCTGCAGAGTACATTGCATGGTGGATTAAAGCCTATTGGCCAAAGGAGAAAGTCGGGCGAGTTGCAATTCTGACTAAGATCGAGGGTTGAGTCTAAGTATATACTTTTAGAAATAATAAGACTATTTATTTTATATGTTTTTTCTATTTCATTGCCTTATTTTAGTTGTTCTAAAAGATGAATAAGTCATCAATAAACATTTTATTTTATTTATTAAGCTTTTCAACTTAACGAGTTGCCTAGACCACCATTTGGGTTTTCAGCTTAGTGGATTTCATTCTTTTTTTTATTTATGTTTATTTGTTCTTTTCAACTCTTGCATGTAATGTTAAAGAGCTCAAATGTGAATGAGAATGAAACATTGATTTTTATTAAATGATTTGGACCGTGCCTGTAAAGTCTGCCTACGTATCACCTTATAAAAGATAATTTGAAAATTGAAGTACATTATAATTTTGGAGAATCAAGTCCACATAATTCTTAGGTTGTAATGATGCCTGAGTGCATCTCTACAACAAGAACACTATATGAAGTACTTCTTGAGTTGATCGAGGTTAGCCAGATGGTTGAACTCATTGTTGTCGATGTTCATCAAGATGAAACCTCGGCCTATCATGATCTTTTTGATGATGTAAGGTCCATTCTAAGGAGGTATGAATTTCCCTCAAGGATCTTGCACAACTTGCCTGATCTCTTTGAGAACTAAGTCACATTCCTGAAGATTGCGACTTTGAACTCGTTTGTTGAAGTATTTTGCTAGTCTGATATGATAATTCTGAGTGTGTTGGAGTGTTTCCATCCTTTTCTCATCAATTGCATTGAGTTGTTCATAATAGGCATGTTGCCAATCTAGTTCAGAGATTTGTGCTTCCTGGAGAACTCTAGCTGTTTGAATTTCCAATTCTATGGGAAGAACTGCTTCCATTCCATAGACTAGAGAGTATGGTGTAGCTTTGGTATCTAATTTATAAGTAGTTCTGTACCCAAGAAGGTCACTTGGCAGATGTAGGTGCTAACCTTTGTGATTGCTGATCATTTTCTAAGGCATGTTCTTTAATGCTTTATTGGAAACTTCAACTGATCCATTGGTTTGGGGTCTGCATGTGGAAACCCTATGATGCTTTATATTTTCCTTCTTTATGAGGGTGACTACCTCTTTCTGGAAGTAGGAGCTATTGTCAAATATGATCTCATGTGGAACACCATACCTTGCGATGATGTTGATTTTGATGAATTGAGCTACTTTCTTGGAATCCAATACTTGTGATATGGTGCAGCTTCAATCCATTTGTTGAAATAGTCTATGGCTACTTGGATGTACTCATGACCAGCATATGACTTTGGTGAGATCTTACCAATGACATCAATGCCCCAAATAGCAAAGGTCCAAGGTGTGGAAATTGGATTGAGAGGTGAAGAAGGAAATGTCCAGAGCTTTACATACTCTTGACATTTTGGACACATTCGAGCATATTATGCATATTCCCCATTCATGGTGAGCTAGTGGTAACCCTGACTCATGATTTTTCTAGATAGTACCCAACCGTTTATATGGGTGCTCTCTGTTCCACTATGGATTTCTTCCATGATATGATTTTCCTCTTCATCCGAGACTCACCAGAGATGAATGTCGTTCATGGTTTTTTTTTTATAAAGAATGCCACCTCTGGGGATGTATCCACTAGCAAGTTGTCTAAGGGTTCTCCTCTCTAATTTGGAGGCACCTTCGGGATATTCTCCTTTAGTAAGGTAGATGAAAATGTCCTAGTACCATGGTTTCTCATCAACTTGAATGCTCATGCAATGAGTCTAAAAACTTGGTTGGCAATTGATGTTTATTGAAATAGGACAGATAATGAAATCATCTCATATTTCTATCATAGATGCCAGACTTGCCAATACATCAATGAATCTGTTCTGAGTTCTTGGAAGTTAGTGGAAAGATAGGAAGTCAAACCTATTGGCCAATTCTTCGAGGCACTTATGGTAAGGAACCAACCGCTCTTCTCTTATTTTCCATCTGCTTAAAGATTGTAAGATGATGAGATTGGAGTCATCGTAGACTTTTAAGTTTTTAATGCCAATTTGGAGAGCTAATTCTAATCTAGACACACATGCTCCATATTTAGTTTCGTTGTTTATTACTGCAAAATCTATCTTGATTGTTAGAGGTAAGCATTCGTTGGTAAGCGTAAGGAACACCAAGCCATCACCAAATCCTTTATGGTTTACAGCTCCATTGAAGTATGGTTTCCATATGTCATTTTCCAAAAATAGTATGTCTTCATCAGGAAATTCAGGTTCTTCCCATTGATTATCAGTTGGGGCAGTAGCCAGTTGATTAGTAATGACACTTCCTTTGATAGACTTTCTCTGAATGTACTTGAGGTCGTAGGCTACAAGGATTGTCATCCATCTAGCCATCTTACTGTCAAAGAAAGGCTTTTTAATAAGGTATTTAAGAGGACATTGATTTGTGAGAACATGTGTGATGTATGCCTCCAGATAATGTCTTAGTTTATGGAAGACCTATACCAGAGCCAGGCAGAGCTTTTCAATGTATTTGTACTTGAGTTCATATGTCAGCATTCTCTTACTCAAGTAGTAAAAAGAATTCTCTTTGTGTGAGTTTGGAGCCTTGCTCCCATGGCTTCTTCAATGACAGTTAACTATAGAAGTAGAGGCTAACCAGTCCTAGGGGGCTGTAAGATTGGTGGACTCAGCAGATACTTCTTGATCTGTTCAAAGGCTTTTTGACACTCCTCAATCTATTGTTTGGAGGAATTCTTCTTTAGCAAGTTGAATATTGGAACTCAAGTGTCAGCCAATTGATGAATAAACTGACTGATGTACCCAAGGCGGTCAAGAAAGCCTCATATTTCCTTTTCAATTTTAAAAGGTGGCATGTTAAAGATGACTTTAGACTTGGATAGTTCCACTTCTATGCCTTTCTTACTAATCATGTAACCAAGGAACACTCATGATGAGGCTCCAAATATGCATTTATTTGGATTGAGTTTGAGGTTATACTATTAAAGTCTAAAGAAGAACTTCTCCAATGCTTATAGATGCAATTCAGGGGTTGCACCTGTAACAAACATGTCATCGATGTAGACCTCCACTTCTTTATGCATTAAGTCATGGAAGATAATAATTGCCAGTCATGGAAGATAATAGTTGCCATCCTCTAATAAGTGGCTCCAGCATTCTTTAACCCAAATGGAATCACTTTGTAGCAGTAGGTGCCTAATTCTATGATGAAAGAAGTTTTTTCCATATCTAAAGGATGAACTATGATCTAATTGTACTCCATGACTAGATCGGTTATACAAACCATCTCTTAACCGACTAGTGCATCAACCAAGAGGTCTATATGGGGTAATGGAAAATTGTCCTTAGGGGCATGCCTTATTCAAGTCTCGATAATCTATACACATTCTAACTTTGTCATCCTTCTTCGGTATTGGGATGATGTTTACCAACCAAGATGTGTATTTGATTGGCTCAATGAATCTGGAAGCAAGTTATTTAATTACTTCTTCTTTAATTGGTATAGATTAGGTAGGCTTCATGCATCTGAGCTTTTTCTTGATAGGCTTGCAGTCTCAAGTGAATGGCGATGCATGGATCTAGTCTGGTCATGTCACTGGGCTTCCAAGTGAAGCAATCTTCGAATCTTTTGATGTTAAACTTGGTGTTCTATTTGTTTGAGCATGCAGATGCAATGTATGTATTTTAATGCATGTTATGAGTGACAATGTTTATGGGCTCTTTGACTGCATCTCTTATTTTGTTTATTATTTCATTCTCTTTTTTTTATTTGTTTGAGGTCAGATTCATAAATTGGAATAATAAAAGAAAATTATGAGTCGGGCTCGTAATAAGAAAATTTGGATGTCTTATTAATAAAAATTGAGAAAGGTCCATGGTTACATTATATTCATAGTTAAATCCCAATGGACCTTTTACATCATCATCAGACTCAAACTCAGAAGACTCATAGCTAATAGTTGATTCAGATTCAGTTTCTAGTTCAGTTTCAATTTCAGATTCAACTGCTTCAAATGGACTTTCATCAAAACACCAGTTCTTATGTTTATTCTTGGCAGGCTTAATCATAGTGGAAAGGTCAGATTTCTCCTCTTTATCGATGAGAATAGCTATGTTGCCAAAGAGGCTTACTTCCATGTTCTCTTCATAATCATTGTCTAGATAGTACATAGGCTGGCAATCTTTAATGGCTAGTTTCACATCAGAAAATAGCTCGAATCTAGGAATTTTGATACCAGTAACTGGGCAGATCCATGGTTCAAGGAAAGCACAGTAAGGAACTGTCTCTCCCTCCTTGACGAAATAACCATTGAGTGTTTTGAAATAGGGCCTTAGAAAGATATCGATTTCACCCCCTTTTCTGACAATTGTATAGTTTTGTCTGGACTTAGCCTTTTCTTCCTCAATTTCTTCATCACTTGGCTTATAACCTAGGCCAAACAATGGAATAGATGTGGGGTACTCATAAGAGGCTTTGATACCTTG
Organism: Codiaeum variegatum; assembly: GCA_948294925.1. Lineage (NCBI taxonomy): Eukaryota > Viridiplantae > Streptophyta > Magnoliopsida > Malpighiales > Euphorbiaceae > Codiaeum > Codiaeum variegatum. Next base: position 7,197 of record CAOJBK014342352.1, on the reverse strand, counting down.
CTGATTCTTACCCAGGTCCATGCCAGGAAAATGGGCTATGTGTTTGAGAACATTTCCCACCATTGGATTGCAGTATGGATTGAAATCCAAAACAATTATTTCTTTAAAGTCTTTTGCAATATGGATGAACTGAACAAATGAGAAGTTGGATAAAGGATATGCCAATAACTCGAGATGGATCTCTAAGATGGGCACAGTGTCTGAGACTTCAGATTTTCCAAACAAGTCAACTTTAGTGGTAATAATGCCAAATTTCAATGGGAACTTGACTTTTTGGTGTAGAGTAGATGACATAGCTTTGGCCTGATGGATCCAAGGCCTACCCAAGAGCAGATTGAAGCATGATGATACATCAATAATTTGGAAAGGGATTTTAAAAGTAGTTGGGCCCATGGTGATAGTCAGTGTAGCCACCCCAAGTACCTCTCTTTTAGAGTTGTCGTAAGCCCTTACAATTTGGTCTGAAAGGGTGAAGTCAGTAGCAGTCAACCCCAATCAACTTGCAACTATTAAAAGGCAAACATTCAGTGCATACCCATTTTCAACCAAAGCCATAGGGACAATATTCTCCCTTGTGATGATAGTAATGTATAGGCCATCATTGTGTGGTCCCTCGGGTAGGATCTCTTTTTCTGAAAAAGATATTGAAGTTCCTTTAGTAGAACTAGTGATTGATGCAACCAAAGTCTTATGGGAGATATTAGTTGATGTTTGGGTCTGACTCAATGACTTACAAAGAACTTGGCATTGAGGATAATAAGGCACGAGTAAATTCTAGATTGAGATGTTAGCTTGTGTCTTCTTCTGTTGTTTCAATATGGGATCTTCATTAGGTTCAGGAGCCCCTCTAGTCTGAAGCACTTATTGACTCGAAGATGAAGCAACAATTGGAGCTTGAGTAATATGGCCACTTCTAGTAATGGCATCTATTTCTTGGCCCAAATGCCTCAAATCAATAATGACACAGCAATAGTCAATGTGAATTGGCCTCCCTGCCAGAAGGAGGCAAGCAATTTAAGGAGAGTAACATATCTACGGAAGATTGGTAATCTCCAGTGTAATGGTAATTGCTTAGAGGCATGGCATCACAGATAAGATATGTTGAATCACCCTTCTCAAATTCATTCAGTATGGCATTAGCATTGTGTTCTAGCAGGGGATTGGTGTCAATATTGACTGTGGGCAGGAGAATCTTATCCTCCTCAAATTCATTCAGTATGGTATTAACATTGTGTTCAGGCAGGGGATTGGTGTCAATATTAACTGTGAGTAGGAGAATCTTATCCTCATTAATGAGATCTTGAATTTTATAGGGAAGGGCTTTACAATTGTCAGTTTTGTGATCTGGCCTTTAGTAATAATCACATCTCTCGTTCATTTCAAAATATTTTGGCAGTGGATTGGGAATTGGCTTGGGCTCCAATGGTTTGAATGCACCCTTTTCTATGCACTGTTTGAGGAGGTAAGTCAGTGTTAACCATTTCAAATTGGAGGATTCTCTTCTTTGTATTTGAATTGGCTTGTGAGCTGAATTTGAATTGACTCCACCCTCTTTCTATGTACCACTTGTCTTTTTAAAGCGAGAGGATGATGCCTAAGTTTCATCATTGATGAGACTAGATTTAATCCCATCTTCTAAGCGAGCGCCAATAGCAACCAATGGTTTGAAATCAGGAAAGTGTTGTGTTATCATTCCGTCTCAAAACACAGGCAACAGGTTGTTGACAACTATGTCAATTTTCCTACCATCAGTAGGTATGTTAACCATTCTGGAGGTTTTCTCCCTCCATCTAGCAATAAAGGCAGAGAAGGTTTCTTTAGGTTATTTCTTGGTTGTCTCGAGATCCCTTCTCTTGATGTCAACCTCTTAGTTATAAGAGTACTGTTTAACAAAAGCACCACAAATGGACTCCCATGACTATTTCTTGGAATCCTTTAATTGTACGAACTAGGTCAGAGCTACGCTAATGAGCGACTGTTGGAAGAGCTGAGCAAGGAGCTTGCCTTCCACTCCCAGAGAACCGAGTGTTCCATCAGAAATTCTCAGATGAGTTTCAAGATAAGAGGTGGCTTTGAATTTTTCAAAGTGTGGCATCTAAAACTTTAGAGGAAGCCTCGCTTTGGGGAATGGGCTTAATGCCTTGACATCTAGGACTTTCTCCTTTTTCTTAAGGGCTTGTGGGACCTTTTCTATCTCTTGATACTTTTTGGTCATGGTCTTAATGAGTGGATGTTCTTCAACCCCTTTGGGGAAAGGAACCATAGTAGTGGTGACATGGGTGTTTATTTCCATGGCCTGATAATGGATTTAAGATAATCACCTCATCAGATAGGGTGTTAGAAGTAGTAAAAGCATAATTAGCGAGTTGGATCCTGACTTGACTCAGCATGGTCTGAGCTTTACCCATAATAGTCTATTGTTGGCTTTACATCATTGCAGAAAGGATCTTTTATTGGACCTTTATGGCCTCTTCTTGTATTTACATGAATGCATCTAGCATGCTAGCAAGGTTTGTTAGTGTAGTGTAGCAGGTTGATGAGGTGGAGAAACAGGGGCACCGGTAGGAGCGCCAAAGTAGTGGCCCCAACGGTAAAGTTGGCATTGAGGTTGTCTCTGGTTGATATGATGACCTTTTGGAAAGGGAAAATAAATTGGAGTATCAACTTTTGAAAAAAGGTAATGCCAGTTGCAGGCAATTTGTAAAGAAAGGCAAGTGTTTAAAAGGGTTAGTTTTGTCAAAGAATAGTGCACTTTGTCCAACTTCAGTATTTTGGATGTAGTGATACATGCATGTATGCATGGATGAAAAATGTTTAATGATGACAATAATGTAGAGTTTATTAGGGTACATAGGACCTAAGGTCAACGCTAATCATTACATGACATCTTGGTGGTTTAAAGGTTCCCCATTGGTTAGAGGTATCAACACACCTAACCACATTTGGACCAAGGAGGCCCTCATGGGTCAAACAGCTATATATACCTCGTTATTCCAACATAAGAATCAACTGGGGTACCCTGGAGTTGGATGATTCACTATCGGTAAAGCATTCCCAAGGAAGGAAGCTCACTCGATGTTACTCTCTATCTGGGTTTTCCTAATATACAGGAGCATAAGAAGTGATGCATGAGAACTTACTTTTGTATGATTTCGGGCTAAAATTTTATTTCCAAAAAATAACCCACTTAGTTTTTGGTCAGTTTACCAAACATTCCCAGTGGAGTCGCCAGCTGTGAGGCCCTGCTATAATGGCCTGTGGGATTTCCCCCTGAAGAGCGAGTCTGCGGGCCTTGCGGCTCAGAGGAAACCTTTTGTATTATGCTTATAGGGTGTCACGGATTATGGATCAGGTTTCCACATTTGTGCATCCACATGTGTCTTGTTAGAGAGCACGTCGTGTGTGAATTGTGTAGAGTCACCACTTAACCTTTAAGAAAATCAGTTTATCTTAGGTGATTAAGAAACCTTTTGTTATAAACTCCATTTTAGAAAAAAAAAAGTTATTTTTCTACCCTATTTGGAAAAGATTATTCTTTTTGGAACTAGAGAAGGTTTGGGGGTTCGAGATCAGAAAACATTATAATAAAATAGTTTTTGTTACCATTTTAATTAAAACAAAATTTTGGCTCGAAATCATGCAAGTTCAGTTAAAAAGAAATTTTCATGTATGCATGAACAATTATATTGGATGAATGCATGAACATGCCAGGATGCTAATGACGTGCATAAAGCGGTAAAATACAGCCGATTTTCCAAGGGTCCTTCCTCTAACCCACTTCAGGTTTCAGGGAAGGCATAACACCCCAAATAAAGCAATAAAATTAAATATAGGAAAAATCAATAAATCAGGGGATCTCCTCTCCAGTCTTATGATATGGGAGGAGCATACATTCCCCAAAGCCATATATTAAACAAGAACAATCATATAGAAAACAAACAGCAGAATGAAATAATCAAAGGAAATAATATGATAGTAAAATAAATAATAATAATAAAAGGACAATAAAAGAAAAAGGTTTGGAGTTGAAGCTATAAAAGGCTTGCCGGCGTATCCCATTGAAAGGGAATCAAACCCCATATCGTTCTCCCTTCTTGTAAAGGGTGGGGGCTTTTCTGGTAATAGTAGGGTGGTTAGTTTGTTCAGTAGCTAATTGATTTTTGATTATTAAAGTAATTAACCATGTAAGTTATTAACTAATTCTGAACTAGATTAATGAAAACTGATTTTGGATGCGTGATTACCTAAATAGATTTTAGGGTTTGTTGATTTTAATTATGAAAATTTTGTTCATAAAGTTGCCTTAAAACCAGAATTAAATGGCTTAAAACAAGTTCTAAAAAATATGCCTTAGGCCTGAGTTAAAGGGCTTAAGATGAGAATTGATGAAAGATAAGAACTTATACTATACTACTTTTACCTTTTAACGGGGTTTGGCAAGTGGAGGGTCTGGCGATTTAATGAAGCCGGAGCTGGTCTCCGTTGTGTTTAGAGAGTGCTAATTTAGCGTCTGAATTAAACTGGATTGAAGACTGATTGAGTGGATTGATTGTCTGTAGTGTCTGAAACAAGAGTGTCGATAGTGTCTGTGATCTGTAAATCGTGTTTTGAAGGCTGTAAACTGTGTTTAGGAGGCTTAAAGTAAAGAAAAATAGCATGAAAGTGCTGTTTGTAAGTCTAGAAAAGTTTGTTAAAAATCCAGAACCCAAGTCTATTATGAAGGGTCGAATTTATAGTAAATTGTGTCAGAAACCCTCGAAAATTGTATGGCGCGTGTGTAACACGCGCTATGTATGCGTGTGGGCCATTACACATGCGTAATGGCCTTCATGCATGTGTAGTGTCATTTAAGTATGTGTCGGGTCATTTATGCATGCGTTATGTTATTTTTGGGCTTGAGTTTTCCTGGGCTCAATTTTTTGGGCCCGGTTCGGTCTAATCCAATTCAAATTTTTAGGTTTTATAGATCTGTTTGAAGCTTGATTTGAGCCCGGTTAGATCCGTTGAACTCATATTGACAGTTTGGACACAATGGTGCCAAAATGAGGGTTCACAGAAGGCTTTTGGAGTACAAGGTCGGTATATTATCATTCCATTTCTTGGGTAGAAAGGTGAGGCTGTCATGATAAACGAAGAAGAACTTCTGCTTCCAAATTGGCTTAAATGAGGAAGGGAGCTCGAAGCATTTTTTATTCCCATCTGCTTGCACATGACACCATTCGAGTCCATTCCCTAGAATGACCCTATATAGATGTTGCACGACAGGTACTAATAACTGGAATCCAAACCAATACTCCATAATTTACAGACCTCGAAGGATCTTCTAGGATTTTGGGTGAACTTGGTTGACCGATACTTTTTATGTTTGTAGCTAAGCCATGTCAAAATTTGACAAGGGGAACCTCATTCCATACTCCAAATTATCACAATAACACACTTGGCCCCCTCTAGAGGCCGTTGTGTTCGCTCTTTGAGAGCTTGTGGGAAGTACGGTCATGAAACCTTGAGGGAAGGAGAACTCTTCCCTTATGTTTTGATGGTCGACAGGGGAAGAATGAGTGTGCAAGGACTCTACCCTAGGGTTTTTTTTTCTCTATGGTTGCACCATTTTTTGAAGAACTTGTAGCGGGCTCCTTCCCTTTGTTATTATTAGAAGGCTAGATAATAATTTTAGCAGGGACCTCCATGTTAGTCTGGTCAAGTTCACTATCCCAGTCTGATCCTATTTGCTGGGGATAGATATTAGGAAGGTATCCATCTCCATCTTCAAGTGGAGAGGTCGTCCCTTCGACCTCTCCCTCGGGATGAGTCCCTTCACTCAATTTTATTATCCTCCTTTTTGTAAGGGAGCCTCATAAAGTAGTCGGTAAGGGGTGGAGGTAGCATCTCTCCTAATATAATCTACACTTATTGAAGGGCTTCAATCAGGGATCAACTCATGCCCAGAGAAATAGGATCTTTGATCGCTCGTATTGGGTGTTTAAAAAGGAAAAATCCAAGGAATAGAAATGAAGAAGAGGAAAATTGAAGTAAAATTTACTTGAGAGTGATGAAAGATGGTCCCTGACGGTGATGATGGCCGAAAATCGCAAGAGTAAGGATAAAAGGAGGCAGTTCTGGAAGAAATGAAAGGGAAGGACTTGATCCTCTTATATAGGCAGGGGAACGTAAAAAATGAAGTGGCATCATTGATGCTGAGACATCCAGATGGTGACATGTGGTGATGAGTGACATGGGAAAGAATTTGAAATGACATTGAACCTTCTTTTATGATAGAGGGACCGTAAGGGGAAATTCACTTCATTAAATGCTTTTATTGATGGTATATATACTTTTAATAATGGGAATTCTCATCATTAAATATCATTTTTTTGTGTAGTGATCCAATTGTCCAAACAAAATTATTATAAAGGACAACAATGTTTTTTGTGCTCGCTAATCTACTCCAACTTCATCGAAAAACGACCCTTTTTTTCACTTTTTCAACAATCTGCTCATCTTCTAATGGAGAGGGTGTCCTCGCAACTCAAACCCTTGAATCTGCCATTTCACCGCTGCTTCTTGCCACCTTTTCAAAATCTCCATGTAGTTTTTATTTTCCGCTATTGATTGCAAGAAATTTCAAGAATTTTGCTACTTGGTTGTTTCTCTTCTTCCTGTTTTGTTTGATTTTAATATAAATTTCTTATTTTTAAATTTATTTACCGATAAACTTGATGAAATTTTATTTTTCTCTTAGATGTGGAGCAACAAAATAGATTAATGGTGATGCGTGTGGTCTTTGGCCAATGCTAGGATGGAACTATGCTCATGGAGCTGGAAGGAACATGCACTGAAAGAGACTGGTCAGGGGTGGCCGGATGTTGTGTCCGGCGATAACCCTCCGACGCTTAGGCCAGTGATAGGTTGGAACACAGATAGAACAGTATGTTGTTTATGAGTTTTAGAGGATAGGTTTGCATTACCTTATTCAGGATAATGAAGTCTGTATTTATAGGGTGAGAGACCTTGTTGAAGTGAACACGTGTCAGCTCTGGGTACTTTGGCAGTGTACCTCTCCATGTGGCCTGTGACATCTGTCTGCTGTCAAATCTTGAATCCCGAAGGTCACTAAAGGATAAAACTTATGGTGAGCCAAGGGTTCGGGCAGGGCTGATGCTACAAGGTTTGGTTAGGATATAAGCATGTTTGTTGGGG
>CAOJBK014342072.1:0-10050 GCA_948294925.1 Codiaeum variegatum | reverse complement strand
AACATACAGCTAGATAGATTATCTTCTAATTTATGCAATTTTCTAAGAAGAAACTCATGCTTCATGCATTCAATATGCAATTCATTTTTAAGTCTCTTAAGATAGCTTTCTTAACCTCTAACTCAGTAAACTTCATTTTCAATTTCAGAAAGGTTTTCTTAAGTGCCTTATACTTATCACTAGTTCATTAAATGCATGTTCCATACTATTGCCAGAGTTAGAATCACTTACTTATGATGCCTCTGTATTAGGAGCATCCTCAGCTAAACTCGCTATAAAGCAGATGTTGGCCTTCTCATCATGATCTGACTTCTCATATGAACCATCTGGGGCCTCACTATCATAACATGGGACCAATGTTTCTTTCTTTCCTTTCTTCTGCTTCTTCAATTTTGGGAAGTTAGGCTTAATATGCCCTAGCTTGTTACATTCGTAGCATATAGGTTCAGATGAGTCTTTCTTATTGGATTCAGATTAGTTTACCTCTTATCAAACTTTTCATTCTTTTCCCCTTTTCTTCTCATGAATCTCTTTATTTTTTGAGCAAGAGCTATCATTTTATCATTGTCAGATAATTGAGATTCTTCCTCAATAGTTAGAGCAATCCCTTTCTTCTTTTTCACCTCCTTCCTTTTTATAAAAATCATTTCATATGAGAGCAATGATCTAATAAGTTCATCAAGTGTAAGATCATCTCTATCGATTAGCACATTTATCTTTGAGTGTCATTCTTTTGGCAATGACCTCAGAATCTTCTATATCCAATTATGTCTGGGCATCTGACAACCTAAGACACTGAGTTGATTTATAATATTTGTAAATCTGATGTTCATTTCTAAAATGCTCTCAGGTGGCTGTGTCTCAAATGTCTCATAATCTCTCATGAGAACATTTATCTTTGCATCTTTGACAACCTTGGTTCCTTCATAGGTGTTCCTAAGTATGTCACAAATTTCTTTGGTTGTCTTATATCCTAAAATCAAATTAAATTCAGAAAGTGCTAGCACACAATGCAAGTATTCATAGTCTTAGCATTCTAAGCTATCTGAGCCCAGTCAGCTTCGATATATTTTGCTTCTGGTTTATTAACCACTTCACCATCAACTGTCTTGGTTGGCTTCTTAGGACCATTACAAATAATAATCTAGGAAATATCAATAGCCTGGATGAAATATGTCATTTATTTTTCCAATAGGCATACTGAGTACCATTAAACAAAGGTGGTTTATTAACTGATTGCCCTTCATGAAGTAATATCGAATCTCTAGCCTTACTAGCCATTAAGTGGATCTTTCCTCTAGGATGTTAAGCCTATAGATTAGTAGAGACCTGCTCTGATACCAATTGATGATGTGGATTAAATGTCCATGAGGGGGGTGAATTGGACTATTTTTCATCTGATTCAACTTACTGCATAGATTAAATCCCATAGGTACTTATCTACTAAAATTATTATACAATACAATGATAACACAAATATGATCTAACAGAACTATGGATGTTTTCTTTGAAACTGACCATTAAGATATCACAAAGAATTTAGTAAAGATTTCTTCTGATATTCTTAGCAGTTAGCCAGGTATTAAATTAGATGTCTATAGTTCATATCTAGATCACTTTTAAAGCGAAGTTTGTTTAATATAAGTGAATAGAAGTGTTAGATGGAGAATCAGATAATGAAACTATGCATCAACAAATAGATAGAGCAAAAATGTAAATTTGTACTAGTTCGACACTAACATTTACATTTAGTCCCCAAACATACCAACTTGAGTATTTGACTATTATCTCTATTTCAATCTGGCTAAAGCAACTTTTAAATAGGCTATCCTTATATAAGTTAACCCCGACAGAGTACTTCCCTGACTCAACTGATCCCTTTAAAATTTCACTTAGGCATCTGAAGACCTATTCACCATTATCAAGAATAAGTGAATCTCACAGACTTTGCGATGGGCGACTGTGACACCCCAAACTCAACCTCAAGCTTATACAGGTGCTTGAAACCATTACAGCTCTTGAAATACAAGTTATAAAAATATTTTATTACATAATTCCTATGTGGATCAAGACCTTTTAATGCACTAGAAAGGACTTTTGAATGAAGAAAAGACTTTTAATGTAACTTAAGCTCCAAAAATATGAAGATGCATGAACAAGATTAAGAGCAAGAACTTAAATGCACATATCTTTTCTTTTTAATGAAGAGAGAATGGTGTTTTCAAGACTAATGATTGAAAAATGTTTTGAATGCACAACTTGAAAACTTTTAAGACATTAGATGCAAAACACTTCTCCTCATCAGTCCATTTTTGGATTGAACAGGGGATATTTATAGATTTAGAAAATTATATCTGTTAAGAAATAGAAATTTGAAAAATAATATAAGAAAAAGTTTAACAACTAGAACAATTGACTTTGGCTCTAACATAAGAACTGTCAGATTTCTGAACTCAGCTTCTGATAAACTGACACATTCATGTCAACAATTTCAGAATTTATTTGTTATGGGAAAACATTTTACGACCACATCAGAAGGTAGCCATTGGGATTGATGAAAAATAATGTGATCAAGTAAAACCCAAAAGAATATTCCTTTACAAAAAGAATATCCCTTGAAAAATACTAAAATGAGAATTTTTCAAAGACAACTCCAAAGTTGGTTTTTCAAAACAGATTTTACTAGGTAAGGACAATGATACAAGATGCGAGACTGACTGAAAAGACTGATCCACTTAACATAAGCTACAACTAAGGAAAACTAAGTTAAGTCTCTCTAGTTGCCTTCTCATCTAATTCTATTACTGGATCAATTAGTCGTCCAATAAGTTCATTAGTCGTCTGGTATTGAGTTTGACTAAATGGGAATAACAATAATACATCAGCTAATAGAGACTCTAATGTCTATCTGCACACTTAGAAGCATAGTTAGCTAATCTCATCAGATTAGTTTTGTGGCCATCAAAAGTACATTGCTAACTCATGAGGTTAACAGATTTCAAATAGAGTGCATATGCATCCACCATCATAAATTCTTCATGTACAACATAGGTCTGTTGTTGTTGTATCTTTTGATGTTGTGAGAGAGGTAGTACAAGAGTTATATAGGCCTGAACATAGGCAAATTGGTTGTTTAGAGTTCCACAAGCCCTACCTTATTGCTATTGATAGGGATAACCCATATTCAAGAGGCTAGAAAATCCCTGAGTTCTCAGGGTAAGATGGACAATCTACGTTGTAGCATGTTGCTAGGTTCACCATCTAATGTGGTGAACTAACCAACTATGAAAGGTTTGCTAACTTTAAACTTAGGTTGTTCCCTGGTTCTCTTAGAGGTACGGCATTCGTATGGTATGCCACTTTGCAAAGGAATTCCATCCTGACATGTCATGAGACGAAGAGGTAGTTTTATACACAGTTCTTCACGGTAGAGCTAGAAGTCTGTATTGCTGAGCTCTCCAAAGTGACATAGAAAGCTGAAAAATGTATTGATATGTTTATAGCCAAATTCAAGAAAATGATGAATAGGTGCAAGATTTTTTGCTAGTGATGGAATTCATAAAGATGGCATAGAGGGAATTAAAGATCGAGCTAAGAAAGAAATTTCAAGGTATGGAGTTTTGGGACTTCTATAACCTAGCAGCAAAAGTCTCTAAGTATGAAGAACTCTTAAAAGAAGATGGCCAAAAGAAGAGGAATTCTATAGGAACCTACTTCCATGAGATAAATAATCCAGAGATAGCAGTGGCAGACATTGCTACCACTGGATCATGTTTATGCCCACCACTAGTAAGGAAGAATTCAGAGAATTGGAAGAAGCCAAGAGATTCAACTACGCCATAGTATACCTTTGAAGTCTCCAAGACCGAGGAAATGTTTGATTTCCTACTTAAGGGACAATTCATGAAAACTACCTATTGATCATCGATTCCTAGTAAGGAAGAATTAAAGGGGAGACCTTACTTTAAGTTTCATAATTCATTTAACCATTCAACTAACACTTGCTGGACATTCAGAAAACTTGTGCAGGATAGAATTAACAAAGGGATCCTTAAGTATCCGGATAAGAAATAGTCTATAATGGTGGACGAAGACCCATTCCCTACAGTGGCACCAATTAATGTTACCACAGTTGCTTATCCACTGACTTGAAATTTAAAAAAAAAAAAAGGGAATTGGCTAGCACCACTACCCCTAGTTGGTAAGGGTATGAGTAATTTTATGTTTTCTTTAGGATTTCCTATTTTCTATTAATATTGGGGGAAAAACTTAGTGTCCCTAGGCATTCTATGTATATTCCAAATAAGTTTGTCCATTAGGCCTCTTATTATAAATAAAAAAGAAGTAGGCCATCATAGCCACTTTTGTTTATGGTTAGTCTACCTAAGTGATTTTTCTCTATTAACTATGCATGCAAGGAATCTTGGGAACTTAAATGAAAGCAGCTCTAAAGTTGGGAACAATGCAGTATGACACGCAAATAGTCAACTACAAGCATGTTTCCATTGACAATTCTTAAGTTCACACAAAAAAAAATCCCTGTCTCCAAGCCACGTATGCAGTTGATATATCGCTGACTCAATGTCGCTTTTCATACACAAAACATATTCACATACAGTAGCTGGCTTAGTGCCGCTTTCCCAACACATGAGGCAACATGCAAGCAAAATAGTTTATTTCATCAAGCAGTAGGCATCAATGACATATGTCCGAAATTTCAAAAAGAGATTCAAAGGAAACCATTTATGAAATATAAAAGGTGATGGCATCAATTTGCCATTACTGTTTATTAGAAGTAAAATCCATAAAAGCTAAGGGAAGTTCATCAAAGGATACTTAAAAGATAAGAGAAATAGTAAAGGTGCTTCATTTGATAAGGTCTAGGCTTACTGGTTTTGGATTTTAAGCTTGCTTACTCAAGGAAGCTCCTGGATTGATGAAGGAAGACATTTTGGCATCTGCTGGAAAGGAAAGCATGAAATTTACACAAGCTCAAAGCAAAGCAAGAGTACATTGTGGTAACCTATGGAATCTCTTATGATTTTAAATTAATGAATTTAGTGAGAGTTCCTTGGTTAGTTTTTAATGTCACTTGCTTAATCTAATGTCAATGCATACATGGTGAGTTTATAGGAAATGCTAAAATGTGCACTTTGAACAAAAATTTAACACTTTTTAATATGCAAAAAAAATGATGAGGAAAATCATAAAAAATTAATGTTTTTACATCAAATTTGGGAGAGAGTGGTCCAAGGAGTAGCTTAGTGCTCTCTAAGCCAAACTCACATCATTTACTCATAAAAAGGATAAAAAAAAGTAAGCATTTGAGAGGTGAAATTTAGTATAACAAATTTAGTTTAAAATGTGTATTTTTAAGGAACAAATGTTGGAATTGGTGTTGTGAAGTGAGAATCAAGTCATGGATGCATATGTGTAAGTTAGCATTAAGGGCATGAATTATATAAAATGTTGCGTGTTGGGATTCATTTGTTTAAGAAATACGGGCGAATGGCCTTTTAAAAGCCATTTTCCTAGTATGATAATATGAATGTATAACAATTTGAATGGGTTATGTGTGTCTCATTTACTTTGCTTGCTTGAGAATGTGTTTTTAAAAACATGGAAAAATGGCTATGTCAATGCCATTTTGTCCATAAATTTGAAATTTGGAAACCATGGTGAGTTTGGCGTGAAAATGGAAAGAGACTCCATGGAATGTTGGTGAACGAGGAAACTAAAAAAAAAAAAAAAAGCATTTAGTCTAGAAAGCAATGGACAAAATTCTACAAAGTTTATATTGAATTTGTGCATCACCAACATGTAAAAGTGAAGTTGTAGTGTGGGATTGTTTGAACTAAAATCAAATACCCAATCAAAATCATTATTTTTCCATCAAAGAAGAGGTATTGTTGAAATTTTTGACAAAGACAATTATTGAAATTTTGAAAGTTGAGTTGATTGAGGCATTTTATCAAATAGTAGGTGGACATACTTAAAAAGTTATATTCTTAAGAGCTCCAATTTCATAAAATTACCTCAAATTTTGTACAAATCAAAATAAAGCATAAAGACAATTATAAAAATCTCTTAGGATCTCTCAATGCCAATCATCAAAGTTCAAAATAAATAGTAGCTTATATATTCAAAGAAAAATATATAGATTTAGGATTATATGTTACCTTAATTTTCTTGTGTAAAACTTAAAAAAAAAAAAGGTTTGTCTTGGAATTTTGCAACTCATGATGTGTTACATGTGCTGCTGCTTGTGAAGATGAGACCAGCTACCGTACAGGAGCTGGAGAACAAAAAAAAATCATAAATGATTTGTTGGTGTGATATTTGTTAAAAGAGGAAAACTCAAAGATAGATCTAATCTAGCATGTCAGCATATTAACCATGATTTAACACGTAATTCTGGTGGTTTTAAAATGATACATAATTTAAAAGTGTAGTTATAAAATAGTCATGAATTTAATTAAGATGACAATTTCAATATTAACTTTTAATTAATTATTTAATGTTAATATGTCAAATTATGATTGACTGGTTCATAATTTGACCTGGTGAACTAAATTCATATAAGAATCTCTAGTTAAAAGAATATAAAATTTAGTTATATAGAACTAATTAGGAGTTTTGGATTTCAAAAAGAAAACGGAAAAAGTGGAGTCGGTGAGACCACAAGCCTTCTTGTTTTTGTTTCAAGGCTTCCTCTAAAAAAATTAAAATTTTCGAAATACTGCAGCAAAGCATGAAGTAATTTTGCATTATGACTTCAATTTTTTTTCATTATTGTAAAAAAAGAAAAAAAAGATTTTATGATTCCATTTTTTTTTCATTTGTTATGGGTTTGTAAATTTTGAATTCATATTTATAGTTAGGCTTTTAGCTAATCACATCTAAAAAAAATCTACCTTTTCTAAATAACTACTCGTTACATTTAACAAAATAGCTAACCTACTGACACATGTATAACTTACATCCTCCCCGACTCTAAAATGAAGCTTGGAATGGAAGAAACAAGCTCATCTTAGAACAAAGTTGATAAAATGAAGCAGAGATTAAAGACTTTGTGAAGAGATTAGCCAGTTATCAATGAGAAGGAAGAATGAGATCTTGCTTATGCTGATTACGAACAATGTGACAATTTATATCAAGGTATTTGGTATGTTCATGAAAAACAATGTGTAATATCAAATGCAACCTACTTATCATAATAAAGAGGCACAAGTAAATGTGGTGAAATTTGAAAATCTTGGAGAAGATAAGTGACAAATTTAATTTCACACATTGTTGAACCAAGGCTAAGATAATATGCTTCTATAGAAAAGCGATTTCTTCATCTCACTAACCTCTAGTTGCAACTCTTTAATTTTACCTTTGAAATCATTAATGACTAAAGAGGTATTCTTATCACAAAATAACATAACAGACAAGGAGCTTCATAATCAACATTAGTGTTGCGTCTTTTGATTTTTTTTTTTTTTTGAAATTAGACCATCTCTTAATTAACCTAGTAATGTTTGTGGACGGAAGTTAATCACGAGCTAGATTACTCTATATTTGAAACTTCATAGTTATTTTTGAACCAAATTAAAGTTTGAGAGTTAAATTGATAATTTGAAAAAAGATTAGGAGCAATTTTGCTGTGATTAAATAAAAAAAAATTAAGCCCTCAATGTAAAACTTCCAAAATATAACCAGAAGCTTCAAATATTAAAAACTAAATCCTGATTCATTTTTAGTGTCACATGCCTAGTAAACAAATGAATTCGAAAAGCAATTCTACCATCTTGGAAACTTGTAAATTGGTTCAACTCAAAACAAACAAACACATAAGGGAACAAAAGTCATAGAGCCCGTAAATAAAGAATTCAACTTGTGAGAAAACTAATTTCCTGACCACTATGTTGATTAAACTATAGTTGAAGCCAATATGAAGTAAGTTATGAAGCTACATTAGCAGGTAATTAAGCAAAATTAGAAGCTCAAACAGAATATAATTATCAGAGCTTAATAAAATTATAAACCTGTGACAAAAATTCTGGCTAAAAAAAGGTAGATAAATGCACAAGTGAAACAAAATCACTTTAGATGCCACCAGAACACAGCAACAACATAAAATTGTAGAAGTGAACTATATGCAATTAATCATTGTTCCTTTCATGTTGAAGAGTGGACAAACGCATTGTTAAATGCCTTGAATAATTAAAGCCAACCCGAATTATGACCCGACCTGAAATTATGGGGAGCTCGACCCGAAAGAAATTTTTTCTGGAGGTCTGTGTTATTGTATTTTTAGGGTTTGGGGTGAGGCGGTCGATTAATGAATTGTATTGGTTTTCTCTCTGAAATAATAGAATACTCTCTGCCCGTGGACGTAGGCTGTTCCTTAGCCGAACCACGTAAATCTCATGTATTGTTTCTGGTATTTTTTTTCCTTTTAATTTCTTGTTATCTGCTGCTTGTGTTAACACGCATAAAACCACAAAAAGAGATGCAACACAAATGTTCTTCCACTTAAAATTGCAAAAGTTGAATCATTATCTCCTTATTCAAAACATCCATTTCGAAACCAATCAAAGAGGTAGAAAATGAACACAAGCTACACAACTAGACAGCGATGAACGAACCTAAAAATCCCTATTATAACAGGAAGATATTGTTTTGTTTGATTTTAAGCTAAAATCCTAAATAGCATTACGGAACAAACATAAGTTTAAATATAAAACACGAAAAATATATGAAGCACAACAAGAGAAAATGAGGAAAAGAAGACAGTACCTTAGTAAGAGAAGTGATGAAGGGAGGCATTTAATTGGAGTTAGAGATTCCTTCTGGGGCTTGAAAAAACAGGGACTGGTTATGGTGTGAGCTATGGTCGAACTGGTTTACTATGTGAGTAAGAGCAGGGATTGGTTTTGAGGGAGTCGACGGTGGCGGTGGCTGGATTTGGACATTAGGTGAGATCGGGGTCTAGAGATTGACGGCATTGACGGTGGCTGGGTCTGGAGATTGAAGGAGCCGACCGGCTGATTTTGAAGGAGTCGTCTGTGATAGTTGGATTTTTGGGAAATAACTAAGATAGTTTTACTTATATATATAAACTTATTGATGCATTACTGACTCCTAACATATTATTTTACCCCACTATTTTTCTTGAATAAATTTTTAATTTCCGTCACAATCTTACTGACCCCAATTACCAACCAAAAAAATATGTCACTAGTTGCCGACACAATTAATTGGTCAACATAATTTTGACAGGATCTTAATAATTATTTCCCTCCAATTTTGTGACAACTTAACGACCCAAAAAATGAATCACTAATTTACTAACTCATTTTTTAAATCAGAAATTGATCAATAATTAATTAATTTAATTTTTTGTCCTTATTGCATCATTATTTGGTCTTTAAGTATAATTATAAGTATAATGCCAAAGTTAACATTAATAATTTTTTTTTTTGCCAAAGTCTTCATTCATAAATCAAACCCACAATTGGTTCAAAGATTGAAATAATATAGAATTGAACTCCAAGTATATTTGTTTTAATTTATGGTAAAAAAAAGTATATTTGACTTAAATATGAAGTTTTGTTCTAATCATCCATTTAATTATTATTATTATTATTATTATTAAGACAAGGTCAATAACAAAATTCTTTGGCGAAAGAAAAAGGCCAATAACAAAATTGTAGTATTAAAATAATAATTAAAAAAATAAAATAAAATATGAATTCCAGGAGAAATAGGAAAGGTTACCTTTCCTGACAAGCCAATGAGGAACAAATTGTTGAGATTGATCCATGACTTGGTCAATCAGAAAATCAAGCAAAGCAATTGTGTCATGTGTTAGTGGCAAGATGTTAGGAGTTAGTAATCTTGTGTCATGTGTTAGTGGCAAGATGTTAGGAGTTAGTTGCTTAAATTTAGTTATTTTTCTATTATTTCTTTTCTTGTTCATCAAGATAAACTTGTGTATAAATTGATGTATTATAGTTTGAATGAAACACAAGTTTTCCAGCCATTCATTCTTCCTTTGTTTTA
>CAOJBK014340976.1:0-10628 GCA_948294925.1 Codiaeum variegatum | reverse complement strand
CCCACCCCCCCACCCACCCCTCTCTCTCTCTCTCTCTCTCTCTCTCTCTCTCTCTCTCTCTCTTGTTGACCATTGTCAGGATAACAACATTTGATTTCAGTATTGATATAGGTCTCCTGTTCCTACCACTAAAGTGATCACTAGAAGCCTTCACTAACCAAATCTCACCATAAAAGATCCCACCTCGAAGGGTAACTAACCACTCAGAGGGACCCAATCAACTCACACATCAACACTTATCCTTTGCACCACATTGAGCTATCACATCCCAGAACCTTTATTAAACTATGGGAACCAACCTCCAAGTGACTTCTACCCTTACTAGAATAACCTATCAATCTATAAATAGAAGGTTTCTTCTTATGAACAAGGTAATCTAACTCAACCTATCTCACCCTACACTCCCACTCTATTTGCCTCTGTTTTATCTTACATATTTGACCGTCGGAGGGTTATTACTGGATACTACTTCCAGTCTTTTGAGCACTTCTTTCTATGCAGGTTTAACCTCAAAGCAACCACAAAACACCTTGTCCTAACTAGAGGAATCAAGAGCTCTATCATTTAGCACCGTCTATAGGAATGCTAAGCTTCCTAGTCTAAATTCCCTTCTCATTTTGAGGATTGTCACATTAATATTCTTTTCTTTCTCTCTTATTTTTCTTCATTTAACTTATAGAGAAAATTCTCGACGTTGATAAATCCTATGAAGAAACCCACAACAATGATAACCCTTCACCACCACCTGTGGATACCAACGTTTAGACCACAAACTAAGCCACTAGCAGTGCTCAACCTCAACCATACACCATCATAGACATAGCATCATCACTTCAAGCCCTTAAGAACCACATTGGGCAAACCTAGCAACCCAATACCTCAACTCCTACCATCCAAGCCTCATAGCTTGTTATCTCACCTGAATTAGTGGGTGCCTTGTGTCATTTTATCACCACTTTCTCCATATTAATATCATTTTTACAAAATAGACTCACACCCAATATACCAGCTGGTAGAGACAACAATCCTGAGAGGGACAACATTAACACAACCTAAACTTTAGCACTCCACCTGGAGGATAAGGGGTGGGGAATGTAGCACCACCAAGAGAGATAAGGCTGAGGTTAGTTGTCGAAGTTATAGGGGGAGATACATGGAGGGGGAATGAGGATCAAAGGAATGATGAAAAGGCTATAAGTAATGATAAGAGGGAAAGGGTGGATGAAAGAGCGGAGGCTAGTGAAGCCCAACATAACAGAAGAGATGATAGAAGAAGCCGCTCTCACAGGGCTTTAAAATGAAGGCATTCCAATAGGCCTAGGTTTTTTGCCCCAAAATATATTGTCCAATAGCATCCACAAATATATGGGCTATTGTAGCATAGACTGAGGACCCAATGTCATATCTATCAAGGAACTCATGTTAAGTTATTAATTTGTTTCACAACTTGCAATAAAAAGTAAAAGGAATTTGGTGTTTGGAAAAATAATTAAGCAATTAAAGTAAAGCAACAAGATAAAGATGCTTTTATGCAATGATATGAAGGAGACTAGAGATCTAATAATCCATAATTAATTATCTATGAACTTAACCAATTGGGTAAATCAATTATGCCAAACAATCCAATTTCTAACATAATCATTCAATAGAGCTTATTCTACTAGCAATCACATTCATCAAAGTAATCTAAAAAAAACATGCATCAAACATTGAATTTAATCCTAAAACTTATATTTCTAATTCATTTTAGAATCTTAATTGATTGCATTCCGGGTTTGGATTTCCACTTTCACTCCATCACCCAAACCCTTAATCAAACTAATTGATGATCAAGAAATAGTTCCTAATCATTTAAAACAATTCAATTAAGCAAAAGTTTGGCATAATCAAAGAATCGAATCACTATATTCATATCATAACTACTTATGCTCAATCTCTAAACAATGAGAAATTTAGCTTATAATTAAAATATTACTCAACAAATTAACATTAAAATTAATGGGAAACATGTTTAATCTCTTAATACAATGATTACCTAATGAACAATTAAAGTGAAAAGTTAAGTAAATAAACCTTTGGGAAATTACAGAAATTCTCAATATCCTTGAAGAATTTCTGCTACAATCTTCCTTACAAGCCAAATCTATGATAAACTAATGACATCTATGAAAATATTTGATGAAATCTAAAAAGAATGAGTCAAAACCTTAATTATCAGAGTATCTATATCTAAAATCTCTAAAAAAAGATAAGAGAATTGGCTCCTAAAACTGTTAAAAATAAGAAATTTGTATTGCTAGTGAAATGGCATCTGTACAACCTAAATGGCTTTGTATGGGCCCATATAGACACTCTCCACCTATATAGATGCTATAATTAAGCTTAGTAAAGCATATGGCCTAAACGTTATTTAGCACAACCACATACAAAAGGGGTTCTTTAGTTCAGAGAAGCATACACCCTAGTTTCTTACGTATGACCATATGAACCTTCTATACCAACCCTTACAGGGGACTTTTTCTTGGAGCCTCCAAAACATTGCTCCTTCAATCTCCGTTCATTTAAGAACCTCATCTTTATCTCTAAATACTCCATTTATGCATAGATTCCTAATGTTTGCTAAAATCCACTTAACAAACCAAATAAATGCAATTTTTGGATAAAAATTAACTTAAATATAAGGAAAAAATATTAAAAAATACACCCAGAACAACTCTCCCACACTTAAGCCTTTGCTTGTCCTCAAGCAAAACAAAACATTGGAAACTTGACTTTCTCAACAAAACTAAATAAAACCAAATTTTCATCAACTATTCATATAAATCAAAGTCAAATTTTTCTCAATTAACTGACTAAATCCTAAACTTAAAAATCAAAATCAATAATTTCAATGATATTATAGCATTATTGAGAATCAAAATTCAAGCTAAATAACTTAGCATACTTCTACAATGAAATAAAGTTAAAACCAAGCAAATTAAATTTTCATGCTTAGAAACCAACTCAACCTTTTCTAAAACAACACACATGTCATGAAAAATTTAAGCTTTAAGTTAATGCACCTTCATTTTTTAAATTTATTCACTTCAAGGAGCCCAACTTAACTGATTACACATTATCTTTTTGACGCAAAGGTAAACAGTTTATGGTGTCAACCCCTTACTCAGGTAATCACAAACATTAGCTAACTACTAGCACTATTCATTATTCCTTTAATTTTATTCTGCTTTGTGCAAAATAGAAACCAGCAGAATATGGATTTATTTTCAAAGATCCTTGTTTATTTAGTGCAAACTTTTTATTTATTCACAATCCATGCATGTTATCTCAAAAAGATGTTGTTAAATTCCAAAGATTCCAAAAGATATTTGCCAAATATTTTAACCATGAACATAGAATCCACATTGCTCAGAAATTTGATAAAAATTTTGAATTTCAATCATGCCATAATATCAAAGAAAAACGTTACTTTTAAAATTTCTAAACTCAAAATTTAGTTGCATGCTAAGAAAACTAAAACAATGACCTATAAGAACAGTCGATTATGAAAATTTTTTAACAAAAAAATAACTTTATGAAGATTATCAAATTATTAATATAATTTCAAAACTTGTTTGCTTGATTACAAATATTTAACCATTCAAGGAATATATTTAAAAAAAATAAACAATATGCAAAAACAATCCCCCCTCCCCAACACACACACACACTTATTTCACACATGGTCTCTAATGTGTTGAAAATAAAATTAAATGCATAAAAGAGAAGGGAAAGAGTAAAACTGCCCTGAATTGATTGTTTCTGATCAAAAGCCTCTAAGGACGAGCCTGATAGTACCACTGTATTACTAGGGTTGAGAACGGTTTGGTTCGCTCGAGTATTGAAAAAGAACCGAATCAAACAGAAATTTTCAGTTCTTAAAAATTCTAAAACCAGAACATAACCGAAAGAGACAAGGAACTGTATTATATTAATCAAAATTCTGATACAATATAGTTTGATTCTTCGGTTCTTACGATACCAACGAGTCAATACAGTTTAATTCGATACTTTGGTACCACATATTAAAATCAATATATTTTTTTTTACAATTTTTAGAAAAAAAAAATTTAACAAAATAAAAATCATTCAATTTGAAAATTTGTTTTTCTTTTTAAGAAAAACATGAATTCATTTAATAATATTATAATATATCAAATATAAAACTATGTTGAAATATCAAACCACCAATCAAGAAAAATATACATGTCTTAAAAGTCAATCAATTGGTCATCACAAATAGCTAGAATATAAGGAACTTCGAATCATACACCGATTTAACAAAAAGTTCCTTAATACCAAATTACATACTTAAAAAATACTAAAGGGACAAAACACATTTGTAATTAATATTTCTCTATATGTGTAATTTTGTTTATATTATATATATTAGTTTTAATAATAATAATAATAATAATAATAATACACATTATATTTCACTATTATTTAGTTTTGTTCCAGTACTATCGGTTTAATACAATACAGTTCAGTTCGGTTCAGTTCTTGGTTCGGTTATGAGTTAAGACCAATACCGTATTAAACTAAAATTTTTGGTATAATTCGGTCTAGTTCTCACCCTAAGTACCAAAATGTTTACAATACAATACCAAAACAGTTTGGTTCTTCGGTCCAATTCAGTATTTTCAAGTACCGTGCTAATCCCTATGTATTACCATACACTAAAAACACTCACAAAATAAAAAGTTAAGGTAAATAGTTATCCAATTATAAAAACAAAACAAAAAATAAAATTGAAAAGAAAACAATCTAAATGGTGAGTTGCCTCCCACCCAGTGCTTCTTTAATGTCATCTTAGCTAGACGTTACGATAGGATTAACCTACCTCATAAGAGTTAAACCTCTCACTTGGTACCGTTAAAACAAGGCATTCCATGGGTTCGATTCTAGTATTCTTTCAAAATTTTCAAGCAAGACTCAACAACTGACTTAGGTAAGGAAACAATATTACCTTTTCCATTCAATATTTTCCTCTTTTTCTTACTTTTCTTCCTTGATTTTGGCTTTTCCATGTTTTGACATTCATTCTTACCTTCGTGTTTTGGTAGACTCATTGATACTTGAGCCAGTTCATTATCCATCACAATTAAAGTTAAAGTCTCAGCTTAAGGTTTAGGCATAACACAACACTTCACATAGACATTATTAACCATATTAACTTTATCATTTAATGGTTCATGCTCAACGATGGTTTCACATAATTAATTTTCTCATATGTGATAGTGTGTGCATAAATCTTGGGTAGTTGAAAAATAATATGATCATTAACCACTCTTAGGGTTAACTTGCCTCATAAACATCTATGATGGCTTTAGCAGTTGCTAGAAACAGATTCTTAAGATGAGTGAGTTCTCAACATTTTCATCCATTTCATCTACGACAAAATTAATAGGAAAAATAAATTTTCGTACCTTAACCAACACATCTTCAAGTATCCCCTTAAGGTGAATAATTGATTTATCTGCAAGTTGCATTTGAAGATGAGTTGGTTTAGGTTCTCTTAAAGCTAAATTTTTAAAAAATTTTAAGAGAAGAATACTAACATTTACCCCTTAATGATCTAATACTTTCTCAATATTCAAACTACATGAGAGATGAGGACTAATAAAAAGCCCTAGATTGTTAAGCTTTTAAGGTAGTTCAGTGATATTGCAAGAGCTCTCCTCTAACAATTATACCATAGACACCTCCTCTAATTTCTCCTTCTTCTCAAGCAATTCCTCTAATGTTCTCACATACTTTGGCATCTGCATCAAAGAGTTTATCAAAGGCATATCTATATGTAATTGCATGAAAAGAGTTAGGAGCTTACCTAGCTGGGTATCCAGCTGTATTTGCATTAAACTTGAAAGAAAAGGAACAAGAGGTGCATACTTTGATAAGTGAATTTCAGACTCTATGCACTCCTCCTTCCTCTCATTAAACTTTTCATCTTGCATAGCCAAAACCTCTAGCATTACCTCTTCCTTCTCACTGTCATCCCAACTATTACGACTATATCTTTAGCCTACTCAGGCTGGCTAGGTAACTTACTTCTTTGATTCACTTGCAACTGGGTGGCAATTTGGCCAACTTGAGTCTTAATTCTTTTCACTAATGCCCCAAAGGATTCTAGCCTTCTATTAGTGGCCTCTTGAGCTTGAGTACTAGCTTGAATGAAGGTCTTCAAGCTAGTCTCCATAGTGGATAAACATTGGCCCAAATTCCAAGATTCTCTTTAATGTTGCTGTAGGGTTTTTATTATTGAGGTTGTTGAGGCTAGTTGTTATTCCTCCAACAAATTTTTGGATGGTTCCTCCAACCAAGGTATATATATATTGGAATATGGATCATTTCGAGCACTTGGTTGGAATCCATCTAGAGCTTTCACTTCTTCAGTCTTACCCTCAAAAGACTCATAACTTAAAGGGCACACGTTTGCTCCATGGCCATGCTACAAACCCCATAAACTTATTGAACTTGAATGGGTGAATTTCCTTTTCTTTACAATAACTGAACTTGGCAGGTTAACTTAGCTATTTGCATAGCCATATCTTTACTTTGTATACCATCTTGCCCTCTAATTCTCCTTCCATGTATACATTTTTACTAGGAGTTAGTCCGAGCATTTCAAATAACTGAATAGCCTCCTCAGCTGTTATCTCACTCATTGAGCCACCGAAAACATTATCCATAATTCTTTGATTATGATAAGTTAGGCCATCATAAAAGAATTGGTTCAGCAATTGAAGTGAGAAGTGATGGTATGAACACTGAATTTGAAACATCTTAAAATGTTCCCAAGCCTCAAGAAAAAGCTCACCATCCATCTACAAGAATGTTGCAATCTTCATGTGAAGGTCAGCAGTCTTTTGGTGGGAATAGAATGTGAACCTGTTATATACTTCCTCCTAAGTTATGAGGGAATTAAAGGGAAGGGTCATATGCCAAGTCTTCATAGCATCTTTTAAGGTGTAAGAAAAACATCTCATCTTTAGTTGATCTTATGCCAGACCTTGAAGAGGAATGGTCTGAATAATGGAGTAGAAATCCTTTATGAAATTGAGGGGATCCTTATTAGTCACTCCATAAAATGACGGTAACATATTTTAGTGTATTGACTTTAACTCATAGTTCCTCAAAGTCGTGTCCAAAAAGATGCAAGAAGTTGTCATGCCAATGACCAGCATGGCAAACTCCTTCCTTAATAGTTTTTTATCCTTCATGATTCTAGAAGGGTCAACTATCACTTAATCTCTGTGGCCTTAGTTTTCTGGATCTACAATATCTTCTCCCCTCTAATCCTCAGGAGGGATGTATATGGCTGGAGGATCTTCTCCCACTCCAATCCTCTACACGTTATCAACCAAAGGAAGAATATCTCCTTTAAAAGATCTTCTTCTGTTTATAAAAATCAAAAAAGGAAAAGGAAAATAAAAGTATTCATAAAGAAACAAACAAGTAATGCCTAGCAAGTTCCTTGGCAATAATGCCAAAACTTTGTTCGCCCCAAAATATATTATCCAATAGCGACCGTAAGCATACGGGCTATTATAGCATAGACTGAGGACCTAAGGTTATATCTCTCAAGGAACTTGCATTAGGTTATTAATTTTTTTTCATAACTTGCAATTAAAAATAAAAGGAATTTGGTGTTCCGAAAAATAATTAAGCAATAAAACTAAAGAAAGAAAATAAAGATGTTTTTATGCAATAATATGAAGGAGTCTAGAGATCTAATAATCCATAGTCAATCATCTATGAACTTAAGTAATTGGGTAAATCAATTATGCTAAACAATCTGATTTTTAACACAATCATTCAATATAGCTTATTCTACTAGCAATCGAATTCATAGAAGTGATCTAAAGAAAAGATGCAATAAACACTAAATTTAATCCTAAAACTTATTTCTTATTCATTTTAAAATTTTAATTGAATGGATTTTGGGTTCTGATTTTCACTCACCCTTAATCAGACTAATTGGTGATCAAGTAATAGTTCCTAATAATTCAAATCAATTCAATTAAGCAAAAGTTTAAAAAAATCAAAGAACCCAATCACTATATTCATATCATGACTATTTCATACTCAATCTCTATACAATGAGAAATTTAGCTCATAATTGGAATATTACTCAACAAATTAACATTAAAATCAATGGGAAACATGTTTAATCTCTTAATACAATGATTACCTAATGAAGAATTAAAGCAAAAAGTTAAAAAAATAAACCTATGAGAAATTCTAAATATCCTTAAAGAATTTCAACTACAATCTTCCCTACAAACTAAATATATGTTAAACTAATGAAATCTATGAAAATATTTGATGAAATCTAAAGAGAATGAGTCAAAACCATTAAAATCAGAGTAACTATCTCTAAAATCTCTGAAAAGTATGGGATTGGATGCCTAAAATAACTAAAAATAATGAATTTAAAATGCAATTTAAATAGCATTTGTACAGTTTTATACAGGCCCATACAGATGCTCCAATTAAGCTAAACGAGGCGTACGGCCCAAAGTTAAGCATGCAGCCTAAACGTTATTTAGCACGGCCCTGTAAAGAAGCGGTTCTTTAATTTAAAAAAGTGTATGCCCCGGTCTCTTGCATAGGACCATGTAAGCCTTCCGTAGCACCCAGTATAGGGGACTTTTTCTTCAGAACCTCCAAAACATTACTCCTTCAATCTTCATTCATTCATGAACCTCATCTTTATCTCTAAATACTCCATTTATGCATAGATTCCTAAAGATTGATAAAATCCACTTAACCAACCAATTAAATGCAAATTTTGGATAAAAATTAACTTAAATATAAAGGAAAATTATATAAAAATACACCTATAACATAGGTCCAAGAGGGGAGATGATAAAAGACCAAGAGGATTCTTGCTATCTTAGCTCAAAGGCTATTAAGGAAGAAGTAAGGAAATATGTACAGGAGATTATAGCAGTAAAGCCTCCTCATAGAAGAGTCCTCACAATAGACATCAAGTCTCCATTCACAAGAAGAATTATTGAGTTTCAAATGCTTGACAAGTTCAAGGCCTCATAGATGATGAAGTATGATGGGAGCCAAAACCTCAAAGATCTTATGCTAGAGTACAAGCACTTGGTGAAGTTGCAGACCACAAGAGAAGAAGCACTTTACAAATCCTTTAGGGGTACTTTTAAGGGAGCAATAATAAAATGGTATGACAAGCTACCTGATGGAAGTAATTACTCATTCTAGGAATTGGCTAATCTTTTCATGAAGAGGTTGTTAGCTAGCATTCCCATTCCCATAACAATAAAGGCCTTAGAGCAGGTAGAGGAAGGCCCAAATGAGTATTTAAAAGACTTCATCATCAGGTTTAATAAAGAAATATTAAAGGTATTTGACATTGATGAACCAAAGGTGATATAAGTCTTATAAAAGTGTAATACTCATCAAGACTAATATAAAGCCTTAGGCTAAAATTATCCTAAGATGTTAGAAGAAGCCATGACCTTCGCTAAAGAGTATATAAAGTAGGATGACGCATTCAGATAGAGTTGATTCTATAAGAAGAGAAGGTTAGATGAAGATAGCTCCTCACAAAAGTGAACCAAGAAAGTTGAGACACTGAGAGATGTAAGGTTTGAGGCAAGACAATTATATGAGAGTAAGCAGGTAGAAACATCCCAAAGGGAGAGGTTCAACCCTTAGAATTTGACACCTTTTAATGCAATGCTAGAAGTGGTGTTTACATCCTTCCAAACTCAGTAGATTTAGAGTAATCTTAAGCCCATAATCGAGGCCTAAAGAAGAGGGAAAAGTCTCAGTGGTGTAAATTCCACAATACACATGGGCATATAATAGATAAATGTCACTTATTGGTGAAGGAAATTGTACGATTGATTAAATAGGGCTATTTATAAAATTTTGTGAAAGGAGTAAAACAGGTTGGCCTAATAAATATGCCAGTTAATGATGGTATAACATGAGACATTGCATGCCTAACAGAAGGCCCAGAAGAAATTTCATTAAATAAAAGGAAGGAGAAAGCCATTGCTCATGCCATAAAGGCTTTAGAGTTTGTGCTCTATAATGGCATGAGGCAATGGTCTGAAGAAGAGAGTAGTTGGCCTATTAGGAAAGCTGAAGTAATGGCTATCATGGTAATTGTGTCTAATTAAAGGGTCCAAAGGGTCTTTATAGATACAAGGAGACTTGGGAAGCATTTGTGAAGATGAGGATTGAAGAGTCGAGGATCAAACCCCTGGACAGCCTAGTTTGGATGCTAGACAAAGCAATCATACCAGTCGTCAGAACCATCGAATTGCCAATCACAATAAGAAAAGCACCCAAAGCAGTCACTGTCATGAGATCACTCTTACCATGTCCTTTAATGTACTATTATGAAGGCCATTGTTATTAGATCTAGATGCTTTCGTAAGCATAAGTATATGTAGGCTCATGTTACCTTATCCTAACATAACAAAGTTTTATGTATACGGGGATGCAATTCCTAAAGAGAGTTTATTGTTCACTAAGAAAAGGAAGAGCATCCATATCACAATTGAAAAGGTGAATATGGGGGTGAGTATGTTAGCGCCGGATGCCCT
>CAOJBK014340689.1:0-10182 GCA_948294925.1 Codiaeum variegatum | reverse complement strand
TGTAGACCTTAGAGAAGTTTACTTTCTGATTTTGCTTTTTCTATCTTCTGGGCCTTGCCAAAAGAGTTCTGTACAATTATGGAATGAGCTTTTGGAACACAAGCTACTGCCAAGAAGATATCATGCGTGGTTTTCACGAAGTGATCAACATAGTGGAAATGATGATGATGATGGTGTCTCACTTCCATTAAATTACAATAAATTGGTGGATAGGTACATTGGCTTCAATTTTTTTTCCCAGATAAATGAGGTTCTTTAGTTTTTAATTCAAGGGAAGTAATTTATAATTTTGGGGAGGAGACCTTATTTCCATATGGTATTCTTTATGTCATTGAATTTTCTATTTTCATTTCCACTTACTATTTGCATAAATTTTAGCCAGATTTCTGTAATTTCAACAGCTGTAACTTGAAAGTTGAATGCTGGCTGGGGTTTCAGATCATTTGGCCTTCTTAAAACCTTACTTTTTCTCTCTCTCTTTTCCTTTTTAAACTAATGCTACTCAACCCAGTTGATATCAATTGATAGATGTTTATGCTGCTTCCCAAATAGTTGAAGACACCTTTCCTACAGTAAAATCAAGAAATGAAAATTTCCTTTTGTAGTTTATTTCTAGTTTGAATGATTTTCTCCTTCTCAATCAAGTTAATTTTAGTAATATATGGTAAACATATCATTGATAGCAAGACTCAGAAAGTTATTAGGGAAATAGAAGGAAGGCTGATTCCGTTAGGGTCAAATTTACTCTAAGGTCCTTGTATTAGTAATAGCCTGGGATTTGCATAAACCTAAAATTTTCTTTGCTTTATGTTTTGAGTGCTTTGTTGTTGCGAGTTCTGTTTTATTTGCCTTGCTAATGGGACATCTATGGTTTTGCCATTTGCATAACTATCAGGTATCCTCATATTGAGAAGGATCATCTGGTAAAGCTTCTGAAACAAATGCTACAGCATATAGCCCCTCCTGCTCTTGGCAAGATTCGAGGACATAAACCAAATGCAGCTGATGTTCCCACATTGCTGGGATTTGGTTCCTTTTCCCTTCTGGATTGTATGTGGTACCAGACTATCAAACTGCTTAATAAAATTATTTTTCAGATTATCTCGAAACACACACTACTCTGATGTGACTTTTTTTTTCCCTCGAAACAATATCAACGTTTTTATATGAACTTGTGTACCTCAGCGAATGTTGCTTCTTGGCTTGAGAACTCTTGACCTTGCAACTGTTAGGTTGTAAGCTTGAGGCCTAGGTACATTCTTCTCGTGCATAATGATGGATAGGACCAATCACCTTACTCTTCAGAAGTATGAGAGGATAACAACCTTCATCTCCTGGTTATAGGAGTTCGCTTTGGAGGCTAATGACTCACTTGGCAACTCCTTCACCATGGCATGGCTTTTATAGTGCAATGACATTACTATTCCTGTCAATGACGCGTTTTGCCAATTGGCAAAATAAATTCTATTCAAAATCTTGTTGAAGTTCAAAAATATATTTTTCCCCCCTGAACATTCAGTTTAGTGGAGTTGTTATACTGTATAATGCTCTGGATGTGAATAAAGAGGCTATTTCACCATAATACCCAGGTCCATTATCATACTTCTATAATGTTACTTGTAAGTACCTCTGGGCACATTCTGGCTGGATTCCTTGCAACAACAAACTGATTTAATTATGTGTTCATGTCCTTACTTCTCTAAAAGTACTTTCCTTTCTGTGTTCCTCCTCTTCTTGGGTCCATTTTCATTATTTGTTCTTTGTGAGTGAATTTTTCAAATTTCCCTTTTCTTTTTAGTTTTTCTCCAACCATTGCTCTTTCTGTTTTTCAGGTGATAGAAGTGTGGATGAGCATGTTAATCCTCTCACTTCATACCTGCGTTGGCCTCACATGCAGGCTGATCAGGTCCATGGTTTAGGTTTAAGGGAAATAGGAGGAGGTTTTACAAAGCATCATCGAGCTCCATCCAGTCGCTCTGCATGCTATGCGATTGCTAAACCATCGACCATGGTGCAAAAGATGCAAAACATTAAGAGGTTAAGGGGACACCGAGATGCTGTATATTGTGGTATGGTTTTTCAGTGCTTTGAACTTCTAAATTAAACATTTTAGCTGTATATCATTTGTTCTTTTGATTATATTATTTGTTAGGTGTTTCTTTTTACCAAATGTGCTTCAGGCTATAGTGTCTTTCATCAACTTTTGATATTGTAGTCTTTTTACCTCTTATATTTAGTCAGTTATTGGTTGTGAAAGTAGGAACAGTTTTTTTTTTTTTTGTTTCAGAGTTCAGATAAGAAAAGTTAGAATTTTGTTTGGCAGTGTATTTCTGAAAACTTCTTTAAATGTTTTATGGTTGGTGTCACCTTTGATGTCACCAACGAAAACATTTATAAACATTTTTTAACTTGAAAAACTTTAATAATAAATGAAGATATTTTTTTCTACATCCACACCACATGTCTGCGAAATCTTGTCTACAATTTTCCATTTTTTTGCCACATTTATGTTAAATTCCATGTTGGCATTTCTTTGAAAAATTTTAGCAGGTGTATTTGATAAATTTTTCTTCTTTCTATAGCTATATTTGATCGCTCAGGGAGGCATGTAATTACGGGCTCGGATGATCGTCTTGTCAAGATTTGGTCGATGGAAACTGCATTTTGCTTGGCAAGCTGCCGAGGGCATGAAGTGAGTTAGTGGTATTTTAGGTGTATCTTTGGCAATTGTTTATCCCCGCTATTTTAATTTAGTCTTATCATTGTGTGGTCTTCAGGGTGATATTACTGACTTGGCTGTAAGTTCAAACAATGCTTTAGTGGCATCTGCTTCTAATGATTTCGTCATCCGAGTTGTAAGGGGTTTTTATTCTACTCATAAGTTCGGATTATTTTTTGCTCTTCTTTTTTTCCCTTTAAATTTTAAGTTATTCCTTTTAATTTTACATTGTTCTCTTCACATTGGTAAAAGTTTTGTCCCAATTTAATGATTTGGCATATTTTTGTTTGACTTAAATAAACCTTATTTTCTTAATTACTGCACACTCTTTCCTCTCCCTCACTCTCTCCTTTTATGCACCCTCCCTCCTATTTCTCACCATGCACTCAGCTCCACAACAAGCAATCATCTCCGTCAAGGTGTGATGGTAGGTTGATAAGAAAGGCTATTGTCTATTTTAGCACAATCTGATGGCTGCTCTAATTGGAGCTTGATAGCTATATATCGGATTTTGGATTTTTTTTTAATCTTTTCAAACTTGATATGATACTTTTGGAAGCAGAAAAATTAATAACAAATTTAAAGGATGGGCTTAAATTGAAAAGGCACATAATGTTTTGGACTTTTTTTCAATGATGATTTTGATGAACTGCATAATTATTTATCAGCAATAAAAATAATTTCCGTTGCCAATTTCAGTAATTTGGCCAAAATTGTTATCAATGTCAAAAGGGTGCGACCAAAAGTTAATGCAATTTAAAAGATATTCTAAAATTGAAAAAGCACTAAAAGGCATTCTTCCGATCATTTCACCTTTTCCTTTTGGGTCTGCTACAGTGGCGCTTGCCAGATGGGTTACCGATATCTGTATTGCGGGGGCACACTGCTACTGTTACTGCCATTGCATTTAGTCCAAGACTTAACTCCGTATTCCAGCTCTTATCGTAAGCCCTTTTCTCAAATGATTATTTGGTTATTTTGAATTTGTCAACTGATGTGATCTGACCGTTAAAAATTTTGTTTAGGTTTCATTTCGTATTTGACTTTCGTGAAAAATTTTCATATGTTCTTTTCCACTCATGACCTGCTAGAAATTCTATCTGAAAATTTTTACAATGAGATATCATGGTTGTTGATGTTTTGTTAACACCAGGCTGAAAGGCACACATGTAGCACTTTTACAAATGGATTTTACATCCTATGCGGCTACAACACATTAATTAATGCCAGATGAATTTTACTAATACAAAGGCACAATTTCATGACTAAATTGGATATGCCTCCAAAGGCAACTTTTACGGGCCATTATGGAATCATCTCAATGTGGCATTATGAGATGATATAGCTATATATGACATGCTACTCATGCTTATGCTGTGACAAGTTGGACACCACCTTTGTTTATGTCCAAATTTTGTTTTGTTTTTTTTTTTTTTGTACCTGAAATGTTTTCTTTGTTGGAATTGTTTGGGCAATTTTAGTTAGTTTGCTAAAATTTGTAGGTCATCGGATGATGGAACTTGTCGAATCTGGGATGCTAGATATTCCCAATGCAGTCCGAGAATTTATGTGCCAAAACCTTCAGATGCTGTTGCTGGTCAGATGTTTGCCCATGTAATTGTTTTGTTGAGCATAATACTGCACATTGGGATGATTATAGTAATTCAGAAATTTTCTGCAGGTAAGAGTAATGGTCCGTTGAGTAATGGACCCTCTACTAGCAACGGTCCGCAGAGCCATCAGATCTTATGTTGTGCATACAATGCTAGTGGAACCGTATTTGTCAGTGGTAGCTCTGACACTTATGCAAGGGTGTGTTTGACATGTGAACTTTTGAAACTTCTTTTGATTCATCTGATGTTGCACTATCTATGGTTTTTATCCATCAATATTTCTGTACCTCTAGTTTGATATCTTGATTAAGAAACCAACTCTTTTGCAGGTTTGGAGTGCCTGTAAACCTAATACTGATGAGTCAGAACAACCAATTCATGAGATGGATGTATTATCTGGCCATGAGAATGATGTCAATTATGTTCAGTTCAGGTTAGTCAGTCTTTGCTTGTAAATGATATTCCTTTATAAAGCCTTACATGAACTGCTTCTTCTTCTGCAGTGGCTGTGCTGTGGCTTCAAGATCTTCACTGTCTGACACTTTAAAGGAGGAGAACATCCGCAAATTTAAAAATTCATGGTTAGTTGATATCATCTCCCTTAATATGTTTACTTTCTTCTTAAATTAAATGATTCCTGCAACTCTCTTTTGTGGTGTAGAACACAAAGTCAACCTTCTGCTTTTTGAAAAATGTAACAGCCAATTATTACTTAAACCTCATTTTCCAGGTTCTGTCAGGACAACATAGTTACTTGTTCTCGTGATGGTAGTGCAATTATATGGAGTCCTAGATCACGCAGATCCCATGTGAGTCCTGTGAAAAGTTTCCCATCATTGTTTTCAGTATTTGGTTTCGGTGGAGGCATTTTTTGTTTTCCCCGAATATTTTTCAGAATTATTTTGCATCATCAGCTCTTTAAAATTTTAAATGCTGTAACCAAGTTCAGTAAATGGATTGTTTAGAATTTGGATGCACTTTCTCTGACTACACATATTGTCGTAGGGAAAATCTGTCCGTTGGACAAAGTCATATCATCTGAAAGTTCCACCTCCACCATTGCCTCCACAACCGCCCCGGGGAGGTCCACGCCAGAGAATTCTTCCAACTCCTCGTGGTGTTAATATGATTGTATGGAGCTTGGATAATCGCTTTGTGCTTGCAGCTATAATGGGTATGATAATCATTAGAGCGATTGACTAATGTTGAATGGTTGGCTTTTTTTTTGTTTATTGATTTACATAGATGTGTTCGCGTATTTTGTGTTTTATTTCTATGGAAAATCTTTTCTCATTTGTGTTGAATGGGTTGGCTTTTCCTATTCATTTCAGTAGATTTTCATTTACATATTGAATATGTGTGTATTAGTTCTGGGGGAGATCTTTTCCCATGTTCATTTTTCTTTATTCTATTTTTGGTATGCATCTTAACGTGAGCCCAGGAGTGTCTTAAGGTTACAAAGTAATATAAGCTTTAATGCCTTCTGTGATGATAATTGAGGCTTACACATCTTAAAGTCAGCACAGGAGTGTCTTGAGGTTCAGAAACAAAGTAAAATATGCTTTAATGCCTTCTGTGATGATAATTGAGGCTTACTCATATTAAGATGATTGATCAAACCTCTAAACTGTAAAGAGAAATCTGGAAAAATTAATCTCCTAAAAGCTGTTGCAAATCTATATATTGGTCTATTTAATTGAGAGAAAATGGTGATCCACGTGTTCATGTAGATCTGCATCTGAATCTTTGAAGTTGTCATAAAATTTGTCTTTACCTTTTGAGTTGAGCTGCATCTGTTTAATGCAGATTGTAGAATATGTGTCTGGAATGCTGCTGATAGTAGCTTAGTACATTCTCTGACTGGTCACACGGCATCGGTAAGTGGTTTGTTCATATTGTACAATTATTATGCCATCATTATGTCTGTCTTACCTCTTTCAGCCTATTCTGCATCACTTTTAGAATCTTCTCTATCGACCATCATCTTTTTTACTGCTGCAACTCTTGGTTAGCTCAGTTTTTCCAATGAATTTGACAAAACAGAATATAAATACTTGAACTATTTGTACTTGCCTCTAGTTCTTGCAGCAATCTGAAAACATTCTGTACCATCCTGTAGTTTGTTATCAGAATATCTTTGTTTATTTTTTAAATTTTGCCCCAATGATTGACTGCATAATCATTGACTTTTTGGCAGTCTTATGTATTAGATGTTCATCCTTTCAACCCGCGGATAGCTATGAGTGCTGGATATGACGGAAGGACAATAGTCTGGGATGTATGTGTCTAATTCCATTATTTTTTAATTAGCTATTGATCTGTCTTTGTCTATTGCTTATTTAACTGTATGGTATGTTATAGATTTGGGAGGGTATTCCTATTCGCATATATGAAATTGGAGTTGGACGTCTCAAGTTGGTTGATGGGAAGTTCTCTCCGTAAGTGGTTAAACTAGTTGCTTTCCATTTCCTATGATAAACAAAGAATTTTGCCCACTTTGATTATTTTAGGTGATGGTGTAGGTATCTTTATGTGGCTGCACTTCATTCCTTAGAATAGAATCCCTCCCTCTTGAATGAATCTTCACTACTTTAATTTATGTTTTGCACACTCTTTTGTCCATGATTTAGGAACTGCCACGCGCATACTCAATGTAATAAATAGCAGGCTTTATTCTTGTCTTTCATTGACTCACTCCTTTCGTCATCAAAATTTTTTCCCTGATCAAGTGAAAGTCCACATGCGATTTTCTGTTATATAGGTTTAAGTCTATAAAGCTCAAATATGAGGCCGGTCACTTCAGTGCAAAGACATGGCATAACGAGAGAGCACACTGAGATATACATCTGAGATATAAGTCCTTGGTTCCTCACGCTTCATATGAGACAATTATGAAGTATATGCTTCTTGCATTGCTTAAAGTGTGTCTGTCTTGCGCACGATTTGAAGATATGTAAAGTAACTATTTGTTTAGAATATGTAGGGAAACGGATGTTAAATGCACCTATAACAGAGTTCAATTATTGGAAAAAGGATTTTGAAACTGGTTAATAGATGGGATTCAAGTAAAGGTCCTATTTCCGTTTTGTCGAAGCCTTGACACAGATCTAAGTTATCATTCCCTCACAAAGATTCAATGAAAAAGAAACCACAAGAAAATGATTTTTGTTTTTAACAGTTCGGGAATTGAAGCGAAACCGCCTATATAATTGATTTTTGAGTTAGGGTCTGCAAGACTTTTGAGAAATGGTGGAATTGTGACAGAGAAAGAAGGAAAAGGGGTGGGGGTGGTTGTTGGGGGCGACGGCGGTGGTGTTGGGAGGGTCAGGGCTGCATTGGGGTGGCAAAGGCTTACTTGCAATCCTGTTGATGTCTGATGTGCATCCATTCTTGCACTTGTGTTCTCTTTGAATAATTTCTCTGAATTCCTGAAGTCAAATAAAAGCTAATTGTTTAATAATAACTTAGATGGTGTTCGATAATCCAACTTAAAACAATTCAACACTTAAAAATTAAATTTTCAGCACTTAATCATTTTAAGTTCATTTGATAAAAAATTACTTAAAAGTTTAAATTAAGTAAAAAATTATTTAAAATGATAAATTGAAATTTTCAACTTAAAATTTGTACTGAATGCAATACGTGGTTAGGTTTTCAATATTTTTATAATTTTAAAAAAATATATCATTTATTTTATTCAACACTTAGAAATCAGTACTTAATTTTCAGTTTTATCAAACTTAACCTTAGCTCAGGAAGTGGGCCACATCATCATATTTGATTGCAAGGAAGTCCATATGACTGAAGTGCATCCATCCTAGTACCCGTGTTCTCTTTGAACAGTTTCTCTGAATCCTAAAACTCAGATAAGCCTTGATCATTTCACAATAAGTTAGGTCAGAAATTGGGTCAAATTATCATGTTTGGTTCTAAGGAAGTGCAGAGATAAAGGGAGCTTGAACTTCCCTTTGACGAATCAATTTCCTCGGTTGTGATGAATTTAGTTACTCGGGAATGGGGAGGGGAGGTGGATGAAGTCAGTTAGGTTCAACTTCCTTTGGGAATTGGAAAGAAATTTCCTAAAATTAATCAATCTTAATAAGTTAAGGGTATTATTGTTCTTTGCAGGATGAGTGGACCAAAAATGAAATCAGTTTACCTCATGGAAAGAATGTGTCAAACTAAAACTAGAATGTACAAGTTCCTGGACAAGAAGTACCAAGAAAATGACATTTCTCAGGAAGCTACTTTCTAGGAACACATTTCAGTCAAACGAGGCCTATGTCTTGTAAATGTTAAATGCTTGAGGTGATTAGTGGATTTTGACATGTCATGCTAGGCATACTCATATAGCCCTCATTTGGGATTGAATATAGATTTCTTTTCAGAATTGTATGTTGTTTATTTTTAAAATTTTATTTCAGCTAATCTAGCAAACCATGGCTTGAACAAGCTAAAAAATCTTGGTTGTTAAACATTGGTTTTCTACAGATACTAAAAAAGTAATTGCAAAGCAATGCCGAACACACACAAAGTCCTCACTGATATTAACAATCACTTATTTGGGTTTTTACCCTGGAGATGTTCATTGAATTTCAGTTTCCTGGAGAAGCTGAATCTCTTGTGCTTATATATATGAACATAAATAACTGTATTTGTTATTATTATTTTTAACATATAAGCATTGATATGAATGATATACCTCTTTTGTGCTTAGTGCTTCATTTCTTCTTGCTTCTCTTGCTACCTGCTACATATTACTGGGAAGTTCAACTTTTTTCAACTCCAGTCTTCACATGTTACTCATTGTTGGGAACTTCAAATGTTAGTAATGTGTCAATGCATTTTTAGTTTCATTTTTTTTCATCTCCCCCTTTTCTATCTCCTTCTTCTTGGATTCTTAGAAGCCAATCTTTTAGTTAGCCATTCTCCACCCCTCTTTTTTGGTAAAGGCATTTTCTTTCTCTTATAGGGATGGAACGTCAATAGTGCTTTCAGATGATTTTGGCCAGATACATTTGCTAAACACAGGCCAAGGAGAGTCCCAAAAAGATGCAAAATATGATCAGGTATGGGGAATTCTCCTGATTATTTTAGTAGTCCTTTAGCAGTTTATTGCTGTTGATATTATATTAGCAGTTTATTGATTGCTGTTTGTGTTACATTTCTGTGAAGTTCTTCCTTGGAGATTATCGGCCCCTTATTAGGGATGCTGCTGGAATTGTTGTTGATCAGGTTTGCACCTATTTGTTATTACTTCCTTTTTTGTCACTTTTGTGCTTATGTAATGGTCTTTGGTCGGTTTCTTTACAGACAGAGCAAGAAAAGAAAAAACACAATTTATTTCTGATAGTTTTTGTGTATGAATTGCGTTGCAATACTAGTCTCGTGTCTGACAATTTAAAATATAATAAGTGGGCTGCCAGAATTGAAAAGATAGGATGTGCAAATATATAATTGTTAAACTTATACTAAATAAGAAAAAACATTTTTCAAAAGAAACTTCCTTATAGCAATCCACAGCCTTCTGTCTATTTTCAAATTGTGTATTTGATTGGGGTATCATCCGATGGATTATATTTTGTTCTATTTGTTAACTTGAGATAATTTATGCAGGAGACACAGCTTCATCCTCATCGTCGGAATTATCAAGATCTTCTTTGCGATTCCAGTATGCTTGTTACATAAGCCAGATTGTTCTATTCATTCTTCTGATAAAATAGATCTCTGAAATCATGTTCCATTGGATATTCTAGGTATGGTTCCATATCCAGAACCTTATCAGACTATGTTCCAGAAACGACGACTTGGGGCTCTTGGCATGGAGTGGCGTCCTCCATCCATTACATT